>JASSUY010008194.1:2633-41719 GCA_032466535.1 Forpus xanthops | reverse complement strand
GCCTGGAGAAGAGGAGGCTGCGTGGAGACCTCATAGCAGCCTTCCAGTATCTGAAGGGGGCCTATAGGGATGCTGGGAAGGGACTCTTCAGTGGGGACTGTAGTGAGAGGACAAGGAGTAATGGGTTCAAACTTAGAGAGGGGAAGTTTAGACTGGATATAAGGAAGAAATTCCTTACTGTAAGGGTGGTGAGGCACTGGAATGTGTTGCCCAGGGAAACTGCAAATGCTCCATCACTGGAGGTGGTCAAGGCCAGGTTGAATGGAGCCTTGGGTGACATGGTTTAGTGGGAGGTGTCCCTGCCCATAGCAGGTTGGAGCTAAATGATCTTAAGGTCCTTTCCAACCCTAACTATGCTATGTTTAGACCCTTCAGAATTTCCCTAGTTGAAGTAATCAGTGGATAGTAATCATGGAATTATTTCTACAAAGAATCTATTTTGATATTTTTTAGCTGTGGTCTTCCTAAAGCTTTCCTGGCACCTCCCACAATAAAGTACTGCATTCTTCCTAGTAACACAGATCCTCCTTGTCTCTCCAAAGTCTTGATGCTTTTAGAAACTTGGCTTTTAAACAGTTTAGTTTATGTGACAGTTTGAACCATGCCTTTCTTTCCTATGCTGAACTTGATGCTGTATAAACACCTCATTTATTTTAAAGCTGTTAGTTATCTTTATTTATGCTTGTTTGATTTATGAACTGGAATTACTTCATCTGAGTACTTTGGTGCAGGGCATCTACCTACTTCTAGCTTCAAATGGATCTTGGTCACCAGTCTGTTCTTGTGGCATACTAGACTTTAAAGACCTGTACTTTTTATTGGCTTCCCATCTCACAAATTAAGCATTTCACCCAGTCTTTTACATCTCATGTCTACCACTGCTCATTATCTAACTAGATGCATTAACCAGCACTTCTTATTTGAAATAAAAACGTGTTATTCTGACACTGTGGTTACTGTCTCCTAGCAACAGAACTTCTTCTTAACAAGGCTCTTGTTATTTTCAGGGGTCTGCCAGGAATACTTTAAATAGCCTTAATTTTCTGTATAGGTTCCTTAACTTAATCAATCCTCTTCTTTAGAAGTTTGATGACCTATGGAAATGTTATGTTATTACCATAACACCACAATAATTTGATCTCTAAAATACAATACCTTCAAATTTCTTTGTACTAATGTTTTATTTCAAATTTGCACTTAAATGGAAAGTTCTTTTCTCACATAACCAGATTTTCTGTTTATCCAGTTTTATGATCACGACTATAGGTTTTTATAAGCATCTTTCAAATCATTGTAGATCACTGATCAGCATATCATAAAAGAGAGGAGAGATTCAAGTTGTACTAGTCCTTTTCAAATAAAAACAATGCTCTTTCTGCCTTTGATCAAAACATAAAAATTAGATGTTTAAAGGTAAGAGAAAGTAGAAAAGAAAGGAAAGCACAAATACAAGAAAATAATGGGAATACCCCTACTGAAATTACTTTGCAGTTTGTTCTGAATTCACCAGATATCTAAATAGCAAGCATAAGGCAATAGGACAAATATAATTGATATCTGATGGACTATTTATTTCCTGTAACGTTTCTCTCTTATTGTCTGTCTAATAAAATTATACATTCTCAGGGTAATTTCGGAAATCATGCAGAAACAAGGACAATTTTACTTCTAAAGACAAATCACTCATTAGGGTTAGGGTTAGAGAAATGAGCTTGGAAAAAGGTATTTATTACTTCCATAATTTTTAAAATTGGTCAGGGTGTTCTAATGTCCATATTGTTGGTGACAATGTAAACTGGTAGCCGGTGGTGCAGCTGTGGTCTGTAAAAAACTGAACGCATCTTAAAGTTATGTATTTCATTAATATATGAATACCCTGTTTCAGTGTCAATTTGCAAGCTGCCTGGCTGAAAGCAGAACTTCACAGATGGAACCTAAGGTATGTCAAAATGCTGAATGAAGCATCTGAAGAGAAGGAAAAAAAACAGCTGGAGGAAAGCACTGACCTACCATGCAGCTCAAAGTGCACAGACTTCCCACAAGATTTTGACGGGCAGCTTGTGGAGTGTCTGAATGATCAGCCCATTTTACAAGGGCAGATTTCCTCCTTCCAGAAGTGAAAGAGTAATGATAGAGAGCGATTCCTCTGGCAGTAATCTCCTTTGGTACCTCTGAAGCCTTACCAAACTGTGTTCCACTGATCCTGGAAGACTTTAGCCTGTTGAAGGAGAGGAATATCTGGAAAGTTAGGTCACAAACACATCTTCCTTCACGAACAAGGAATTTATTATATCTGTAAGGCTAGCTGTGGGTGGGCTAAAATGTTGGCAGGGGACTGAGAGGTAGGTTTTGGTTTGTGAAGTCCTGAAAAGTCTATCATGACAGAGAGAGTTTTATGCTTCAGTTGGTCCCATCTTTGTAAAATCTCCGTCTCTAAAGTAATACACCTGACTGGGTAGCCAGGAAGGTTTTTCATTCAGTAGAATAAGGCAGAAACACTCCATAAGCAAGTCTCGCAACCACATAAATCCAATCACATGGAACCTTTCAAAGGTACTTTAAAACAAACAAACAAAGCAAATAAACAAACCCCAAAAATACCCCAGCTGCCCATAAATGAATACTATCTTCCTAAGTGACAAAAAGAATTCAAGATCACAGAATCATCAGGGTTGGAAGGGAACTCTGGAGATCATCTAGCTCAACCCCCTGCCAAGGGGTTAATGTGTCCAGGCAGGCTTTGAATGTCTCCAGAGAGGGCAACTCCACAACCCCCCTGGGCTGCCCGCTCCAGTGCTATGCCACCCTTAACACAGTGAAGATCTTCATCATATTGAGGTGAAACTTGCTGTATTTTAGTTTATGGTCATTGCTCCTCATCCTGTCACTGGGCATCACTGAAGAGTCTGGTGCCATCCTCCTGACACTTACCTTTGAGATACTTAGATGCATTAATGAGATCCCTCTCTCAGTCTTCTCTAGACTAAATAGACCCATCTCCTGCAAGCTCTCCTTGTAAGAGAGGTGCTCTAGCCCCCGATCATGAATGTGGCCCTCCGCTGGACCATCTCCAGTAGTTCCTTGTCTTTCTTGTACCGAGGAGCCCAGAACTGGGCACAGTACAGAGGAAAAAAACAAAGTATTGAAAATAAAACTGAAACCCATTAGAATGCATTGTACAACTGAGACACTGAAATTGAAGTTTATAGTGACATTGTATGTCACTGTGTCTACATCATCTTCCCAGCAGATAATGTAGAATTTGAGAACTATGACCTAAAGATAGGATACTGGAGGTCATCCACTCAATTCCTTCCAAATAGCAAATATCACTAGAAAACAGGCAAAATTTTCCTTCTATAGCTGTCCATAATGTCAAGGGCAGGGGGACAGTCTTATATTGAATAACAGTCTGGTAAACATTTTATATGTATAGATTTTTGAAATAGCGCACAATAATTTATTTACTGACCATGCTCAGCACCCAACAGAAGTAATGCAATACTGAGTTTCATTGACAAAGGAGTTAAAAACTGACCTTAAAAGTTAGCAGAGCAAGTGAAAGAAAAGTTAAATACAACTATTATTTTGTTGCATTTAATTATTTCAAGCAGCATTTGGTACACCAAACACTAAAGAACACAATATGAACTTTTACAAGGCCAGTTTCCCAAAACTCTAAGCAGCTCTCTCTATAACTGTATTTGGGTACCACAGAATATTAGAGAAGTACTAGTAAAAATTAGGAACAAATTACACATACATTACTAGTTGAATCAAAAGAGGTAATGCTTCAGATATGACTAAGATCATGATCGTTAAAAACAACAAAATAACAATTTTTAAAACTGCTTTGAAAGGACTGATGAAAGTCAGGAATACAGAAATAATGACAGATAATGACAATACAAGTTATTATTTTTTAAAGGATACACGACTTTCCCAAATGTTGTTCATTATTGTGAAATCTCTTAAAAAAGGCAGAAGATTTTAGGATTACAAAAATATAAATATTGTTCCATAGTTAGGAGTTCTTCAAAAAGTGGGGAAAAAAACAAACAAACAAACAAACCAAAAAAGTAGGGGAGGTGGTGCTGATAAACTGATAAGGATTTAAAGTCTGAGTAACCTGATACAGCTCCTAAGAGATCTGAATGAATCATTCAAAAATAGAGACTATCAACAGAGAAACAATTGCAGTCAAGGAGCTCCACAATAACTGGGTCTTGTCAAATGAATCACTAACGTTTTTTGATAGGATATGAGGTTGGACATTAAAAACATTTCTGTTGATGAAGTACTTGGATTGAAAAAAAATAAGTTACTTAGCACTCTATGACATCTCAATTTAAAAATCTTATTGGTTTAAACATGACATACAGAAATAGCAAAATCCGCTAAGCGTATTAAAAACAGCTTCACCGGCACATCTGAAAATAAAGTGACTGTGAAGATATTAATGAATTGGGCAACTAAACAGTAAGGTTCCTCCAAGATCATTTTTGGTTTAATTCTCATCAATATTTTTAACTGATGATCTGAGGATATTTTTGATGAATGAGAACAGAAAATCTTTGGTGGTTAAGTGCTTGACAAAGATTCATGGAGCAGTGAGTAATGAAGGAGCTGGTTACTGCTACAAACAATCTGAATCACTTGGCTAAATGGACACAAACACGTAAATGCTTCAAATAGATCCTAACAGACATCAGAATAACTACCCCTGTGAAGGGATGCAGGTTACACTTACCAGGTGGGATTTTCTCAGTTCACTATTTTTACTGAGCAGAGGGCAGAGAGGATGTGAGCTTACTGGTTTTTCCTCATTTAAAAAACCAAACTGCCTGTAAGGAGATCACATTTAGGCAGGCAAGGACAAAACTACCTTCAGTGACTTAAATCTGAAGGGAGAGGAAGATAACTCAATAGTACATGTTTTACAGTACAGTTGCATAAGCTTCCCTGATTCCTGAGTCTGCTGACGTCCTGGGTAATATGCCCTTTTTTCTTTTGTGGAGGGGTGGGGAGGGGTGGGGATCAAGGGGCATTCTCCCACTTAGAGCTAAACTTCCCACTAGAACATGGCTTATGCATTCCCATTATTTTTTGGCAACTGCAGAAGAACCAGGAGCTCTTCAGCTGAGAGCAGAGCTCAGCACAGGCTTCTGATTCAGTGAGATATGCTCTAACTAGCCAGTCTCCTGCCTGAGAAGGGAGTTCAGAGCAGTTCACGCATGAGTGTAAAAGAGTCGAGTACCACTAGAAGCACATCACAGCAAGCACAGGATGGACAATGTATGAAGGCCAAACACAAAAGCTCAATATCAGAGGCAAAGAAACCCTCAATGCACTAGGCTCAGATGCCTGAAATACCAAGTGGCTGGGAAATTGTATACTTAAAATATTAACATTGCTGTATTGTCTAGTTGCTTGCAAAGACACAAAATAATAATCTTGTGTTGATGCCGGCATCAGTACTATGATTAAATTTACATTTGAAAACTAGAGAAGAAATTCAACCATTTTGAGAGACTTGAGAAACTGGCTTCCTACATATTTGAGTGAGAAACCCGCACTCTAAGTCAGTTTGCAAGGTCTAATTATGTTCCCAAACTTTTCCAGAAAAAAAAAATAAAAGAAGTTTCAACTGCAGTAATATTTACCAACTTCTGTAAGCTGTCAACAGCTTTGAAACCTCCAAATGAGAAAGAAATAGATAGGAACCATATGGCATAACCAAGAAGTTCACCAATAAAAGTACCAGAAGACATGTTTACAGTGTAGGTGGATAGTGCTTAAACTTCCAAGCAAGTGCCTGACAACACTCACTTCTTTCAGCACAGCATTACACAGGTGAACTAATCCTCATCCAAATGCCTTAGTGCAGCACTTCACTGGAGCTACTAAACCTCCTCTGGCAGGGCTCAGCAGCTCAGGTGCAGAGCCACATTGACATGCCTATTCCACTTCCATTCCTGCTACTAACCCAGACACTGTTACCCTGGGCATCTCCACTCTGCAAGAGATTTATTGGCTTGACCAAGAGGTGCTCCGATTTACAGTATTAAGCACCGGCTGTGAAGGAGAAGGATGTGCTTCTAGTCCTCATACCTAAAACCTAAATCCGCTTTCCTGTCCTTTTGTGAGTGCTGCCAGGAAGCAGAGCTGTGTTACACCCATGTAACTAATAAAACCCACTGTGAAGCACATATGCACTGATGGAAGCAGACATCATTAGCTGATCAACATGTAGCTAAACCTGAAACATTCTCCTTTTGATTTAATGACAATATCCAATCTCATTTCTGTGTTTATCTGCCTCTAAAACAAAGAAACAATAAACTGCAGATGTGAAAAGGTGGAAGAAACATTAAAAAAATCTAGTAATTAATTAAAAAGAATAGAATTTGCCAAACAGGTATGTTATACTACAAATTTCTCTACTCTGGACCAGAATCAGCAGAGTAAGAATGTCATTGTGCCAGTGGAAGCTTTCTCCACTGAAAACAGTGGGACTGAAGTTTAACTCAAAACATCTGTTAATCATATCGACAGAGCAAAATCTATCAGGTCTTTAATTTCCCACTTTCTAAGACTTTAGGAACAGTTCTTGAGGAAGACACTCATTTTAGGGAAGACTGTTACTTAGCAACCATAATCTGTTTTAAAACAAAGCTTTAGCCTGTGCTTTTTCTCAGTGAGAAAATGATAGATCCCTTTCTGTAAGTGTTTCTAACCAAACTAATGGCTACAGCAAACATCTAGACAGAACATCAATGGAAAGCCGTAAGCAAGCTGCTTGGCAAAGCAGCACCCTAACACAGTTTGACCCTTTCCTCATTTTTGCATTCATGGCAAAGAAAGTCTCAACTCTTAAAAAATTAACAAAATTCTTTTTAAAAGGTTCCCTCCAGACAGTGGCTGCTGGGTGATACAGAGCAGTCACGTCCATGGGTATGGCAATGCTTTTGTAAACAAATGGAAAGAGTAAATACCTGCTGAGTTTCATCCTCTGCAGTAAAAGTGCAGAAGATAGCATGAAAAATCAGGGAACATGGAGTAGTTCACCCTCAAAATCAAATATCAAATCAGAACAGCTTTCTTACTATGCCCATCTAAGACTCAAGCAGAGGCTCCACAAAGCTGCCAATTATACTGAAGCTAAGCTGCCCCAGTCGGATACTCTGAGGTTTTGGTGCTCCTAATCAATTGTATATAACACGCTGAGCTACCCATAGGTTTTAAGAAAAGGACAAGGCAACAACATATGGCCTAAACAGACTGTTCATGTCTTTCCCTAAACAAGGAACAGCTTCACCTTAGACTGACCTTGCAATTACAGGCTCCTGGGAGCAGTTACGCACTTGAAAACAGTCAGCACAACAAATGGCAGGGACAGGAAAAGACTTAGAAATACTGAATGTAGAGAGTTCTCAGTAAGCAAGCTATGCATCCTGGCCACACTGCCTGAGACAAGACTGCTCTGCTGCACTGTTTTTGGCTGGGGTGGGGTAAATTTTCTTCATAGTGCTATGGGCTGGAAACAGTGTTGATCATACAGGGATGGCTCAGTTACTGCTGAGCAGCACTTAGACAAAAGTCAAGGTTTTTTCTGCTCCTCATCCCACCCCACCAGTGAGGGCTGGGGGTGCACAAGGAGTTGGGACAGCTGACCCCAACTGACCCAAGGGATATCCCATACTATATTGCATCATGCTCAGTGTATAAAGAAGGGGGAAGAAGAAGGAAGGGAGAGATGTTTGGAGTGATGGCACTTGTCTTCCCAAGTCACCATTACTTGTGACAGAGTCCTGCTTTCCTGGAGATGGCTGAACATCTGCCTGCCAATGGGAAGCAGTGAATAAACTCCTTGTTTTGCTTTGTTTGCGTGCATGACATTTGCTTTACCTATTAAATTGCCGCTATCTTAACCCACAAGTTTTCTCACTTTTCTGATTCTCCCCCCATCCCACCAGGGAAGAGTGCACAAGCGGCTGTGTGGGGCTGAGCTGCCAGTAGGGTTAAACCATAACATCTACTTAGGCCATTTGTTACCTGAATCTTAAAATGCAATGTGGCAGCAGAAGAATGCTTTATACTATCACTTCTTATACAGATGAAACAATGATAAAAGCTCCTCCAAGTTTCTGAAAGAATCCTCCCCAAAATAATAAATTTAAATAACTGCAAAGCAAGCAAAGTAGGTTAACATGCCAGCTTCCTCCAGCAGCAAGAGCAGAATCTGAATAGGTTTTCCTGAGAAAGTATTAAGTAGCTAGGGAAAAAATTGCAATGCCATCTCGAATAACTCATGCCTATGTGACTCAGTTCAGGAATATTAATAAAATCCACACATCCAGAGCCTGCACTCATTAGAGTTTAGCGGATACTGGATACTGAGCAATAACCTACCAAATTTACCATAACTATTGGGTACCTAGCGTCATCTGTGTGGGGCAAAAATAACTTGTCAATTCTTGACAACCCTCCCTAAATCTTAGAAACTTTCTGTTTTGTAACTGAGAAATTGTTTTGGCTTTCTTGAATACCCTTCAGTACAAGAACTTCAGAATAAGAATGTCTTCATATCAGCCTTATATCACAAATTGCAGTGTATGTATGATTTCTTTTAAAAACATAAACATACATGTATTTGATGTGTGTGAAAAATAAATTTAATAAATATTTGCAAATATGCCAAAATCCAGATTGATTTTGTAACTTAGTGAGGGAATATTACATACAGTGACCAAACTACAGGACTACAATTAGCAACACGCATTACAGCTAATTTGCATTCCTTGTCAGATAAACCTTCTTTTCTAACACCCTTCTTTTTTGCCTCTCTAAATCACAAGCGGCTTCACATCAAGTGTGCAATCTCAGACCTCAGCCATTGCTTTCTGAGAGGACTGCAGTAGATGACAACATAAGAGAACAGATTTCAGATTTATAAAAAATAAAAAAGGAACTGTAGTAGTTAGGAGAGTTAAAATGTGTTTTCCTCTGTCTAATCCTTGTGTTTCATTGTGAAAGAGTTCTTCTCCCACTAACACAGTAACAGCTGCTGGCTCCTTTTCCTTCATGATTTCACATGACATATTTCTCACTGGTGCTCTCAGCAATCTATTCTTAATGCCTTGCTGCTTTCAGTAAGGGTTTTTTTGGACAGGTTCAGAGTTGTACACATAAAAAACAGATATGGGGAGAGGAGGGGGAAAATTCCTTTAATTCAGCAGGTTGCAGGAAACGCCTCTGTGCCAGAAGATGCTAAAGCCATGGCTGGGTTTTTGGAGCACGAAGGGCATTTTTTAATTTCATTTTTAAAGGCACAATATGTGCTAGACACAGTGCTCATGTGGAGACTGCTGATTTTAAAACTGTTGTTCAGTTCCACTTCCATCAGATCAGGTCAAGAATCTCAGAGGATTTATCTCAATGAGCCAGGAAAGAGGTCACCTCATGGGGTAAAGAAAGCCCTTAAGAAAGATTGCTACACAACCACACCGCTGTGTCAGAGTATGCTGCTGCTGCTAACAAGAGAGGCCATAAGCCAGCGTTTGCTTACATTTGTATGGCTAAAAAGCAAGGGGATAAAATTCCATCACTGACACAGACCTCTGATTTAACTTTCATGAGTAGCTGACTTCAAAAACATCAAGTGTTTGGGTTTGTACATCCTAAAATTAAAATTACATCAATGAATTACAGCTTCAACTTGGAGGACTTTGAGCTGTTGCAGCCAAAGACAAGAAGGGAGCTCCCAGGAGGCCACCTAACTCTTACTTGTTCATTCAGAACGCGAACACTAAATCTCATTGATCTTCTGATCACTACAAATTATTGGTAAGCTCTGCATTAAACCAGACTGCTGTAAATTGGAGTTGACGGTATTATCACTGCAACAAATGCATGAGCTCTGTGTTTGCCAAAGTGTGACCTCCTGGACTAGTTGTGCAGCACTGCAGGGACTGAGATTTCTAATCCAACTGCCATTGTCAAGCAAATGATTTCAATCACACAGAATTAACTTTGCTTAAGAACATGTCTTCACACTAGACATACACCAACATTTAACAAACAAAAAACCTGAAAGGATGTCAGGGCAATGTTTACATCTCCAGATGCAAACTCACAAGACTCATCTGTATCAGGACATTAATACCCTTCCACAGAGCCTCCTTCAGTGAAACCATCCTAAACAGACACACTGACACTAGCTTGCATGCAAGCACAATAAAAATTATAAAGAATGATCCCAGAAATTAAATGTGAGTGTTAAGACCACAGGAGGAACCCCACTAACAGGTTTAGTGATGAGAAGTTTTATATTACAGGAACAGATTACCGAAGATAACCAGCAACCAATTTCAGAAGCTGGCGTGACGGCCAGGTTTACTAACTGACTGGAAGACCTTTCTCTGCTCTTGTTCTTTTCTTTTTCTTTGTATACATGAAGATGGCACATATGTATTCTTCAATCAAGGCACTTTGGCATCGCCTTAATGGAAAAGAATTACTGAAGTAAAGCAAGCAACAAAGGTGACAGAAGGAAAGAGTTACTTCATCCCTTGAAGGTTATTGTAGGCCAATGGTTACTTTCAATATGAAGTAAATTATATAGTTAGCATGATAAACAAGTAAAATTGCTTTGACAATCAAAGCTATCATGGAAAAGTGGTAGGTGGCACACCATGTCTGAAAGGTAGGCAGGTACATGGGGAGAAACTGAGGACACCTACAGGACTTGCAGCTGCAGAACTTTGCAGTTTTTGTACATTATTTTCCACTTCAAACATCTAATGGAAATTATGTAGCATACTTGCATTCACATGACTAGTGACATGTTTATGTTACATTATCTTAAAATAGTTCACTTGATTTTGAAAAGGCAGAAGAAATTCTCTTGACAAGTAGCCTCAAGAGATATATACAGATGAACTGAAGAATATTGTCTTTGGTTCATAATTAAGGGATAGAGCCAATAAATGCCTTGGGAATCTGTCAGATTGGCACCACAATCCCCAGTTATTTTAGGCACCTGTACTACAAAGTAGAGTCAGGAATCCTGTTCTGGGCATGCCTCCCTCCCTTTCTGAAGGATACCCTGAAAGGAGTTTAGCAGTCATCCCAAGTGACACCCAGTTGTACCTGTGCAAAAATTATTCAGCTCTTTGGGCCACAAACAGCGCAAACAGAAAATAGGGCATGAAGCTGCAGGCAGGCACACAGTAAGAGGCAAGGTCCTTTTCTGGCTCCTGCTGCTATGGGTTAGAATAAAACCATACCTGGTTTAATAACCTATTTTCTGCTAGGGCCAGCAGGCCACAATCAGAGAAAATCACAAGAAACAGGATAAGAATACAGCGATCCTTCCTGGACATGCAACACTGACTGCCTCAAGTTAGAGAAAAGGCTTTCCAAGTCAAAGGTTGCAACTACAACAACTTTTAACAGCCAAAGTACTCTTCATGAATCCCATTATTTGGCTCTCAGATCCTACTGTGGCACCAACTTCCACAATTACATCTATGCACAGCAACGTTTTCAAAAATTTGGTTGCCTCCCAATTTCTGCAGTGCAAGTGGTAGAGAACAAGCATCTCCTCCCCTTCTGTGTTCCTTGTCTTTGCTTTGCTCTTCAGTCCTAGCCTAATATTTCCTAACATTTGACTTATCTTTTTAACCTTTTTCTGAACAGTAAATAGGTGTGCTTGGGATGGGAGGGAAACCTAAAATCTCCTTTTTCTTTACTGTGCTCTTTTCCACACACACTAATTACCCTCAGAAATCAGTACTAGAAAGAAAACAGACAGACAAACAAATATACAAACAAAAGGTCAATTATTCTCTTCATCCTCAACTTCAGAAATTCACTACGCAAGTAATTAGCCCCCACAGACAGGAAAGCAAGTCATTCGGGTAACTTCCTTTTGTCAAAGTAAGGAACAATTTGTAGTGATATTTTCTGATAGAGCACTGTTCTGTGGTAAAATAAGAACTTAACACTCAATTTCCCAAGGGGGGAAAAAGCCCCACAAAACCACAAACAAAACCTCCTAAAAAACCCCAAAACCAAACAAATAAATAAAAAAAAAAAAAAACCCAACAAAAACCCAGCCAACCAACCAACCAAAATTCATGTGCACACACACACAAAACAAACCAAAACCCAACAAGGGGAAGATGACTCGGTTTCCCAGTTCTTCTGTAGCTCCTCCACACCCCATCCAGCAAAAGAAGTAAGGACAAAGGAGAGGTTATGCCAGGTTTCCAGTGTCACCAGGCCAAAAAGATTCAGAAAACAGAGTTTAGATGTTTCCCTACCTGACTTAAAGAATTATAATTAAACACGAAAACTCCTTCCCATTGACATTTTGCACATCAACCCTGGGCTTTGGGTTACAAGGACAAGTTTTTGGAAACACCAAAATTACATCAGGCAACTTGACTGATCCCTTTATGGCACTACAAGGCAAAGACAAGCCCAGACTAGCCTCAATGCCTGCACCTACAGTCAGGAAGCCATTTGGAGCATAAGAGCTTTATTGACCCAGCACATTTCTGGACAATACCACATATATATTCTCCCCTTACACGTCAGTAGATGGCACTCTTTATATTTACTATCAACGTATTTTGCACACTTGCCAAAAACATTGCCTCTTCTCATGGAACTGTAGTAGTTAGATCAGAGGTCCACAAACAGCTCCCCTTAGGGAGCTGTGGGCATTAGCTACTACTTAGTGCAGATTTCAGTTTTCTCTGGGCACACAAGCTGGTCAAGTATGTTGATCAGGGTCTGTAAACCAATGGAAACATCAACTCGTCTGTAGTTTATGCAGTTAATCCAACTCTCCCATCCACACTCTAATAAGCCTCAAAACTGGCCCTTTCTACAAAAGCCAGAAAGGATTCAGCATTAACAAAACATCTGCAAATGATACAAAAAAAAAAAAAAAAAAGAGCTCTCCTCATCTACCTGGTCAGCTCACTATCTTTTTAGAGTCATATTAACTTCATTTACTTGTTTGTCCTTCATATTTGTATGGCCAGAGTTGGGCCTATAGGGATGCTGAGGAGGACTCTTCAGTAGGGACTGCAGTGATATGACAAGGGGTAATGGATTCAAGCTTAAGCAGGAGAAGTTTAGATTGGATATAAGGAGGAAGTTCTTTACTGCAACAGTGGTGAGACATTGGAATGGGTTGCCCAGGGAAACTGTAAATGCTCCATTGCTGGTGGTGTTCAAGGTCAGGTTGGACAGAGCCTTGGGTGGCATGGTTTAGTGGGAGATGTCCTAAGGTCCTTTGACCTAAGGTCCTTGAGAGATGTCTTAAGGTCCTTTCCAACCCTGACTATTCTATGATTCCGTAAGGCAGACTGAATGCCTCTTCTGTGCACAGCATGTATATTAAGTTCCTTCAAATTAAAATTATTAAAGTTTTGTTTGCAAGAAAAATAGCTAGTTTGGGGTAAAAGCTAATGGTCCCGCATGACGCCCTACAACCCAAAAATAGTTCAGAAGAGAAAGAAGATCTAGGGCTGATGGCTTGCCAGGGCATTTGGGGAAGACAGGCAGGAATTCCTCGTATCACAGCACCCCGCTGTGCAGAGCACTATTTTCACAAGGTGGTCAGAACTACACATTTTCAAGGAGCCTTACAAGAGAACACTTGGTTTCTATCAAAGGCTTCTTCCTAGAGCAACCTACGAGTTATGAGTACTAAGCAAGTCTAAACCCTTGTTCATCCTCACAAATCAGATGAGATCACAGGAACAAAGTTGAGATAATAAATGTTTCTTTTTTATCATGCACTATTACAGTAAGCACCACCCTATCAGCCCAATGATATAAACACATAATACTAGTATAGTCCCTTAACACTTCATTTTTTGAAAACATTTCTATACTGTAATGATTTATAAAAAAATTAATAAATACAATTATTGCCAAAATTTAATTGATTCTTGATTACAATGAATTATATTTCTGAAACAATCAAACATTCTACAATTAAAAATAACTGATTCATTAGCATACCCTTACTAGACAATTACACAAATGCATTATTTATGTAATTAGATACATTTAGAGTTCATTATTCCACTTTCTATTGTTGCAAAGCTACAGAAGTAGCACCTGACTTTCTAATCTTCACTGCCTTCTATTGGCATAGAGATAGCATTTATTTTATTTATCCAATTTCAAATTAGAAATCAGAACCTGAAAGAGACTCTATGTCTACAACACCAGTAATTAAGGCTCATTTATTTGTCATACAGGTGAAGAGCAAGGGCAACAAAGTATTTTTTAGGAAAAATCTGCTTATTGAGATGAAAAAAAAAAGCTATTAGCAACAGTTTTTTGGAGGTTTCAAAAATATAAAGTATCTACATTCCCGGCTCTTGCTTCAACAAGAATTTAAGTGTGAGCATGAAAGAGAAACTAGTGAAAAATTATTGTGATCAGAGCTGCTTTCAAGCCCAAAAGTAACTAATGGCCATGTATTTGTTACTCTAGTGTGGCACCAAAACCAGTTCAGAAGCCTTGACAGTCATGACAGCAGATTAAGGCTCCCATTTGTAGATGTTCTACTCCGCATATTTTACCAACTTCAATTCTGGCTGTGAATGTCCAATCCTGCTAAGATAATGCAATAAAACCCACAAACCAAACAGCACCAAAACACACTGTTCCCATCCCTACCCCCAAACAAAAGCAAACCAAAAAACAAACCACCCTGTTATCTAACTACAGCTGAAGCAGCCTGAGTTATTCTTTGTCCATTTTTATTACAGGGGAAGGTAACACATACTCTGAAGCATAATGATATCCCTGAGTGCTAGATTACTAAACTTCACACTAATGTACCTTTACCATGTAACTCCAGTTGGAATTTCAACTGTTTGCAGATGAATAGAGCTGAACAGGCTGCCTTAATCTCTTTATGACAGAACTAAGAATATTCTGCAGTGAACCTGCTCTAGCCTTGTTGACCCTGCACTCTTCTGAAAGCTACATAATCGACTTACCTGCAATCAGGGAAATCACCTTGGGCTTTGACGTCCTTCTTTTCTATCTTCTCCATACTATTCAATAGCGCTTTGTATTACTTAAGAACAGCCATACCTGGTCAGAACAAAGAGGAATGGACAGATGTGCAAGAACTGGAAGGGGCACCTCTGGTCTGAGATACAGGAGAGAAAAGGGGGGCAGGCTGCAAGTTCACTGAGCAAGGCCGCATGGCCCGCCTGCTAATGGATGGGAGTACTGCAATAATTCAGGAGACGAAGTGATTGAAGAGAAATGCAAAGACATTGCTGCTTCATAAAGGGAGCACTCTCAGATCCTACGAAATGCATAAGCTATTCGAAAATGAACAAGGACTGGACAGATACACACAGCAGAATCTGCCTATATATTACACCCACATCAGACATTGCAACTTCAAAATAGTTGAGGTCAGGAAGGCAATCAAGAAGACCCTTGGGCAAAACAAGATTTATTGGAGAATCAGTTGACTGCATTATAAGCAAATACCAACCAACAAAAAAACAAACCAAAAGTATTTTGAAATGATCATGCATCCAGTCCCAAGTCTTCTGAACTGAATTTAACAGAAGCGGACAGTTGTTTTATTTGGTTTATATGTGTCCAGATTTTTTGACTGATTTGTTTCCTCACTTTAACAAGTTAAAAGCTTTTATTTTCTATTTATTTCTCTATGCTTACTAATGACTATAAAGGAAGAAGAGCATGTACCACACTCTAACCCTTCTTTAAACTGGGTGTTTAGACTAAGTAGGAATTTCTAAGCCCCACTGAGGTTCAGAGTTTCACAGCTCCAAAGAAACTAAAACACACTTGTCTACCTTAGAGTCCAGTGTTATCCCTCATTTCATCTGGGCCTGACAGAACACCTCAAACTTCATCTGCAAAGAAGCATGGCTGCCTTCAAAGTCATTACATCTGAAAAATCAGACAGAAGTTCTTCCAAGTGTGTTTGTTTAATCCGAAACATTAACATGCTGACAGCTGTTGAGCTGCTTCATTTAGCTGTCACAACAGACCATAGAGTACCACAGCAAAATGGACACTTCTGTGTATGACATCTGCCACTCTTCTATTAACTGCTGCTTCACCACAAACATTTTATCGAATAATTAACTTGGCTAGGTATATGGAACAGAGTAGGGGTTTTATGCATTAAAACATCTGGGTTTTTGCACTGCAAGGTTCTGCCTAATGGAATGAAGTCCAAATAGAAGATTTTAAACTGCCATTTTTTGGCTGTGACATGAGAAGGATTCCCACAGAGACATAACATACCTTATCTACTTAGAAAAGCACACCTTCTGTAACAGAAGTTGAAAAGCCTTACTAAAAATATTAACACTGTAAGCTTTAATAGAAATAAAAATTCCTAGGAAAGCTTCATCTCTACAGGGCTGTTCTTGAATCCAAAGTACCTGCAACTCAGTGGGAAACAGGTTATATGAAAGCAATTTATAATGTGCTGCAGCAGAGGCAGAATAGGGTAGCATTAATATCAAGTGGGAAAAAAAATCATCACAGTAGACACCTCTGCAAAACTTAATCCTGAGAAATGTTGAATACCTGTGACTCTTGCGAGAGTCTGTAAGAATCTCCAAGAACCAGCAGTTCTCAAAACCATACCGAAAGTCAGGAATTCTACTATCAACACATCTGGAGTTTGGGAACTGACTAAAGCTCAAATGACAAAGGGTTCTTGAAACAATTTTCCTGAAATCGCAAGCTAAATCACCGAATGCCACCAAGATACTAAAAAGTAGTACCTGCAAACTATAGGACTGCACAGCAAGAAACCTTTTTCTTTCACCTGGAGACAATAAAGAACTGACTGAATTCATATTTTCTCAGCTTTGTAGCAAGTATAATATCATCCCAGATTTAGTTAAGTATCTGAAGCTACACTGTTGCCTTTTAAAGACTAAAGTGAACTATGTTGAAGGAATACATTGAAAAATCTAAGTTCTCTGTTATTTCCATCTGTCTTATCCAATGGGCACATGAAATATTGCTTTTTCCAAATGCCTTGTCATTGGCCTCCAAGATAACCACCTTGCTTAGAAACAGAAACTAAGCAGAGAAAATCTACAGCTCTGCTCTGCATCTTTATACATATTTCAGAAATGTTTAAATTCAAAATGAAATTAAAACCATAATGAAAAGCATTCTTTCCTAAGAAAGCAAACCATACTTGGTTGACAATATCTTTGCAGGGCATCCCTCAAACACTGCTACAATGATGTCCCAAAGATGCACCTGATTAGACTACTGGAATCGTATCCTTTGGGAGTTTGCAATCAGCAAGGCCAGGGAAGAAACAGAAACTTGTCACTGCAATAAGGTTCTCCATCCTTTTGTGGAATAATTAGGAAATGTGGAATTAAACTTGTATTTGAAATGCAGCATTGCCCAAACATAAGGGAAAAATGGGCATCTCAGGGTGAGATGCACCCACATCTGGTGTGCCAGAAATGTGCACTCCACAGTGATTCCTGTGGCAACATGGATGGAGGATGAAGCATGGTGGAGAACTTGCGGCTACTCTCTGTCCTAAAGATAGGAACTAGGTGGTGCAAGAAACTGATAAACTGCATACTTGCTACCCTAGCCAGCAGCCTGTCATCTTTTGACAGAATGCTGTCCTCTGTGTTAACTTTGCTTCATTATAATGTCATTATAATGCATTTACATGCTAAAATACACTCCCATCTCCAATGCGACCCCCCTCTAAAATGAGGCCATCCCGCCTCTGAGCATGCACTTTGAATTTTTGGTGTCATATACCTTTAAAGTGAAGCGAGAGAGATTAGCACCAATAATAATAAAGGTATGTATGACTACAGTCACTCAAGCCCCACCTTGAAGGTGAAAATAATATAAAATGACCCAATAGAGAGGGGAATATTGGGGAAGATACCATTGTGGATGAGTTGAGGAAGATAACATCAACAGACTCCTGGGGCAGGTCAATAGGCTGGACCTCTCTTCCACCCCTATAAGGACACCTGTGGGTAAGACTTGCACTGTATCCAGCGCTTTCCTAGGAAAACTTAAAATCTCTATAGAGTTACCTTTACTGTTATCTTTATATTTTAGAGCCAGGCTGTGTTAACTTTACCAAGCACTTGTATTCATGTAACTATTATCCACACGTGCTTTGCAGACAGTATTTATCACCTGCAATCCGTAAGAACCTGTACCTGTTGCATCAATAAACTGCACTGTTTTGGTAACCAATCGTAATTTTCTCACTGAATGCGACCCCATCCCTCAGTGTGACCATCAGGGTTTATCAGCATGACTGGACTGGCAGTGTGGTGCATTATCAGTGAATCCGATCAGTGAGGTTCGAAATGCGGACACGGCCGAACCGACAGTTTCTGCTGATTGTATTGGGCAGTGTGGTGCACTATCAGTGAATCTGGATCAGTGAGGTTCGAAATAGCGAACACTGCCGGACTGACAGTTGCATATTGGAGCCGTTCCTGGCCCCTCTAATAAAGCAAGGGGTTTATTTTTCCCCCTTTAATGCAACATCCTTACATTTACACAGCTCTGAAGGTGGCAGAGAAACATAAGCCTCACCTAAGAGGGATATGTAGCCACTTGGTTAGTCAGAAGTAGAAAGAAACATGGCTATTGTGGATTTAATTACTGAAGTGATAACAGTCAGTACATTTTAAGGCCAAACTTTTCATAACTACAACATTCATATCTTCCTGTGGGCCCTGAAAATAATTTTCATGTACCAACGTTACAACTAGAGGCAACCCCAAGCACACCCTTAAAATCTCGTTAGACTATTAGTCATTGTTATTACTCCATTTCTGTTTTCCTCAGCAGAATTACAGCAGGGATATGCTTGGTGCATTATGTTTATTAAATATATTACCACTGAAATGTTTTATCTTAATCACTTATTGGAAAACTGAATTATAGTGACTTAGAATGGACTTTGCAAATGTTCCTGAGCAATTTATAGGGTGAAGCTCCAGGAAAAAAAAAAAAACAAAACAAAACAATAAACCAAACCAAACAAAAAAAAAAAAAAAACCAAAACAACACAAAAAATAAACAAACAGAAAATCCCCCAATATTTTAGTTAGGTTTGTTTCTTAATTCACTTTGGTGCTTCTGAAGAAAAAACAAAGGCAGTGGAGATGTTGCACAAATGTCTGCATCCAACAACATAAGCAAAGACCCTCTTATTTTGGGGTAGTTATATCTTCTGCTTTGCTGCAGTCTTGCTACACTGGCTACTGCCACTCAGGGACAGATACAGCCCCAAGGTAGGCTGTCTGATGCTAATTGGACAGCTTAGTCTTCTTAGTTCTTCCCTTCCCCATAAATCCACACCTGTTTCAATAGAAAAACCCACTCTTCCAGCTGCATTGATGAAAACTGCTCAACAGCCATCACAGAAGTAATTCTAGGTTTATACCATATATATTTTATATATAGGCAGAAATTAGAGTAGAATTTGCCCCAATGTTTTTCAAAGATCAACAGAGCTGAAGCTCTGCATTTATACATTTTCAAGGCTCTTGCTACAGTGCGGGTTTTCAGCAGCTGTACAGCGCTGCAAGTTGGCACAAGTTCTTGTTATACTGCCACGGGCTAAACTCAAAATCCTAGTTTAGCGTTGATGGCAAACTACAATTAGTACTGTTCCTACACTAAGGAAAATAAGCCATGAAATCCATCATTTTCATAGCCACAAAAAAATTTACCATGAAAATATTCAGCTTTGCCAGCTTCTGCTCACTCCTGCTATTTTTTTCCTTGGGATTTCATACGAACTGCCATCTTTTACGAAAGAAAAAATAAAAAAGCCAGAAAAACAAATCTGTATAAGATTTTAGAGTGGGGAAAAATTCCTCTACACATTTGTGGAAGTATCAACCAAAATATATAGACTGTCATTCCCAGTGACAACTAACGTTCATGTAATTAAATATGTGTCTTGGACATGAGCTAGCATCAGATGTTCAGAGAGGGACATAGCAAACCTCTGCATTGTAGATGCATTTTTAATTGTTTGTGTCCTGACAGAAGAAAAGGCATTTATCTAATGCAAATGCTCCCATTATTCCTCCAACAATGTAATACACTTTTGACCCCTGCTTCAGTATCTTCCTGCAATGAGCTATACTACTAATATAAACAGATCTTTTAAAAAAACATCACAACAGTAGAATATTTTACCATATTTTTTCCAAATTTGCCTCAGATTATCTTGAATACTTTCTAAATCCTTGGTAATTTACCAAATAATCTTGCACTTCATCACAACAGTGAAGCCAAACTGTTTTCCACAAGAAATACGTTTGCAAAGTAAAAGCCTTTTAAGTGTTGCTTGAGCATCTTGTAATAATTGAAGATCCTTATCACATACTCCAGTTCTAGGTCTAAGTATGTTCTTCTGTGCCTGGTAGTTCTCTTCCAAGATTGTATTTGAACAGTCAGAACATAATAGTCTAATTATACATCATTTTAAATAGAAGTATTATATGTCCTTCATCACTGGCACAGTCACATCCTATCTTCTACTCCAGTTTCTTTCTTCTTGAAAATTACAAGCAATTAGGGTTCAGAATAACAGGGCTGAATGTTTGGAGGTGGAAAACACAGCAAATTCATTAGTTTGCAACTACCACTAATTTACTAATACTTTCCATGGCCTGATGTGTTTGAGCAATAAATGGAAGAAATTCTTGAAGGGATATAAAGAACAGTCAATAAATGTTGTAACACTCACAAGACCAACGATGACAAACAGCACCACCATAGCCATCTGCTTGTTCTGTGTCTATCTGCAGCTCTGAGCCATGCAGTTAGGAATCTCAATACCTTGGTGGCAGTCCTGAACTGTACTTGAATGAAGAGACACCAGTACTGTGTTCCAGTGAAGTCTGGGAAGCAGACATCTGATTCAATGAGGCGCGCCAGTATAAGCTTTTCACACGAACAAGGAAAGTTAATGAATATGGTCAGATATCGCTAATGGATATGGTTAGATATATCTATCTGTGACCAGGAGGATGCCAAAGGATACAAAGGCCACTCAGCCATATAGAACAGGAGCTATGTGTAAAATAACCTAGTGACTGCACAAGGTTGCTAGTATCATCTAAAGGCCAGAGGCTGTTACAATCAACCAGAAGCCATGAGTTTAAGAACAAGTACTTTATCTTGGGACTGATCTTTGGATGTATCTGACCTTTGGTCCTTGAAATTATGCATTAACTGCCAGTCTCAATGCACAAAAAAATACTAAAATAGAGTTGTCAGCATGGGAGAGAACTAATAACTGAGGACACAAATTCTGCCCATCTCCATGTAAAGGGACAGAAGTGTTGTAAGAGATTAGCTTTGCTAATTCATGACTTCCTCATTGACCTCAGAGAAAGCAAAGGAGCTTACCAACTAGGTCAGATCACCAAAGAGCATAAAAGAACAGCACAAGCAGCTGGAGCACAAGAAAAAAGGTCAAGACACAAAACATGACCATAAGAAACAAAGGAACCCTATGATCACAGCTGAGCGGAAACAGGTCAGGCACACTTCTGAAGTGGATCTTCCCATAACCTGCCCTTAAAATGAGTGCTGCAATACACCAAAGTGCTTGCAATAAATATCTAAACATGAAGTAGTACAATGTAATTATTTTTTTTTTTAATGGGAAAGTCTCAGACTGGTTAAATAATAAAGATATAAAAAGCTTTGAAAACAAAGCTCTTTTCTCCATATCACATCCTTACAGACTAACTATTTCCCCTTCAGCCTTGTTGTAATTCAGCAGCCACAAAGACCCTTCTAGGTGTATAAGTACTCCAGCCTTTGCCTAGCCCCTGTGTGCCTGTTAGCTGCCTGTCTCCCACTCTCCTCTTTTGTTCTGTTTCTAAACCTAGCTGCCAGAGTCTACCTTCGAGAAACACATCCCTCTTGAGCATGTCCTCAGCAAAGCAGCAATCTCCTTCTCCAGAGATTTCTGTAAAATTCCAAATTTAGGCAGCCACAAGAAAGGAACTACACAAACTATTTAACACAACATGAAATATCTATGTGGTAAGCTGTAAACAAATAAATAAAGCAGATATCAGCCTTTTCAACTAGAAAGGCTACATTAGCAGACTATTCAGAGAACAGAGATGATGCAGAGAAAGCCAGAGGGTTTAACGACTTCTTGCACTAGTCTTCATGAAGGAGATCTACTGTT
Organism: Forpus xanthops; assembly: GCA_032466535.1. NCBI lineage: Eukaryota > Metazoa > Chordata > Aves > Psittaciformes > Psittacidae > Forpus > Forpus xanthops. Next base: position 19,446 of record JASSUY010008194.1, on the reverse strand, counting down.
GTTCAGCAGAATTAATAGGAACAGCAGTCAGAGCTCAACTGAGAACAGAGATGATTAATGACATTTTTCAAACTTAGTTGACCTCACAAACATCATCTAAGATATATAAAAAAAAACAGTTGAACTGACATGAAAACTGATAGCAGCGCTGTGATGTCTCGTGGAGGACAGGTGAAAGGGCAAGTGTATTGGCCACGCTTAGAAGAGGAGGAAAGAGAAGTGGAGAAACCACAGACAACTGAAGCAGAACTTTAGACTCAAGAACGTTTCTGGATGAAGCAAACCACCCATGACACAGAGATAAGCAGCAATCAATACAGATTTGTTAAGAACAAGCTGACAGAACAATCCAATCTTCCTGTGTGTGGCTAATAGGCCTTTTTCGTAGAAGAGGAGGAATTGTCATACATCTTGACTTCAGTAAGTTATGATGAAATCTGAAAGCAGAAATTAGATAACTGTACCCACGGAGGGCCAATGTTTCACAGTCAAACAGAAAGATGTATTGAGTGGTGCTTCAAAGGGTCTGTCCAGGGTCCAGTCTTTTTTAATGCTTCTCTTAACAACCTAGATGATACCTAGAAAAAATATTCTTGACAGTTTAAGAGGGAGTGAAGAAGGATTCAAATAGGTTTTAACAAGCTGGAGAAACAGCAATTACTCAATCTACAAATGTAAGATATGGAAAAGCTAGTTAGTAACTGTTCTGTTAAAAAAAAGCTTTAAGGAAAGAGGGAAAAAAATTAAAAATTATCTGTTCTCCATATCAGCGATGGACAGAACAAGTAGTAATGCCAACCATTGGCTCAAATGCCAACCAGTCCCATATGGGACTTCCCTTACTGATGATCTACAAAATCGTAATGACAATCTGATCCTACTTGGGGTGCAAGAATAGCTTCTTCAAGTCTCCTTCAAGGCAGTTTTTCAAAGCTATAAACTCCTGTCTCTTCTGTCCTCTGGGCTTAAACCACAAAACCTCTCTTAAGGGCATCCTGCCATACGTGTACATTTCCTCTTTATAAACACCATCTGTTGTACAATGGACATTGATTCAGTATTTTTCATTCTAAAAGACTGGGTTTATGGATGTGGCAGTCCCAACCACAGGCAAACACTGTTTGCATCTTTAAAACCAAAAGTAGGAAGAAAAGTCCCATCCTACCAAAAAAATACATAGACGAGAGTCACATTTCAGTTTTGCTCATTTAGCAAATGAAACCTGTGCCCCAATCATTTTACTCTTTCTACTAATGTTTTTTTCTAGTAAGGGTTTGGTTCTAACTGCTAAGTATGACTCTCCATCGAGTATGATTCAGTTTCCAGCTGTAAGACAGGAAACATTAATAGACTTTACCCCAGGATTTTCCCTGATGATGACCTGTTGCTATAGAATTCAACTTCCAGAGCAAAACTGGAAGGAAAAAGTACTATACCATTAATCACATCATTAATACAGTCCTAATAAGCTGGGGTTCATAACCTCTGGATGCCAACAAACTGAATCAGATAAACTCACTCTGCCCCATGTTTTAATCAACTGCAATGTTTGCTGAAGGCCATGGTAGTGTAGCTTATAAAAATATAGATGCTTTATTCATTTTACAAGTGAAACCACAAACTAAGAACTGATCAGATTCAACTTCAACCCATGGAATGTATCAAAGAGTTTGTAGACAAAGGTAAGATGCTCCAGCAAAGCTTCCTTATTTCATTAAAATTGTTCTAAAATAATTTCCAAGTATCAGGAAGATACAATACCATTCCTTGTTAAGCTTCGAGAATTCTCTCCCCAAAAAATCATGACAGATCAAATTAAGTTAATTTGATTGAGGTTTGGCACACTATTCTTTATTGTGGGATCCATATCAGGTACATCACAAGCAAGCAGTATCATGGCAGCTCAAAATAACATGAGGTAAGAATAGAAAGGAAGGGGAAAATTAGTTACAGAGAATAAATGACAGGTGGAGCCTAACCTCCAGACAGAGATTTCCAAAATAATTACACTCAATTATTCACCCATCACTGAAAGTGCCTGCTGAAGAGCATGAGAGTTCTAAGGTAAAAGAATTGCTACTTGACACTTACTTTATGTATCAGGCTTGAACACAGTCTGTCACAAATAGCCACAGATATTCTCATACTAGTATTTTCTCCCACCACTAGTCTGAGTGGCAAGCTGCCTTCTGAAAACTGTATCATTAGGCACCAAGTTTTTTGCTTTATGTTTTGCTGATGAAGACTGAATTCTCTCTTGTTATCCTCCATTTTAAACAGAGGACAACTGTTTTTTTTGTATAGAATCACAGAATAGTTAGGGTTGGAAAGGACCATAAGATTATCTAGTTCCAACCCCCTGCCATGGGCCAGGACACCTCCCACTAGACCAGGTTGCTCAAGGCCCTTTCCAACATGGCCTTGAACACTGCCAGGGGTGGAGCATTTACAGCTTCCTTGGGCAACCTGTTCCAGTGCCTGACCACCCTTACAGTAAAGCACTTCTTCCTTTTATCTAACCTGATGTTCCCCTATATAAGTTTTAACACATTACTTCTATTGCTTCAGTTCCTGATGAAAAGTCCCTCTCTGGTATCCTTGTAGCGCCCCTTTAGATACTGGAAGGCAGCTATGAGGTCTCCACAGATTTCTTTTCTGCAGGCTGAACAGCCCCAGCTTTGTCAGCCTATTTTCATATGGTAGGTGCTCCTCTGGACTTGCTTCAACAGCTCAATATCTTTCCTAATTTGAGGACACCAGAACTGCACACTGCACTGCAAGCAGGGTCTCACCAGAGTAGAGGGGCAGGATCACCTCCCTCGACCTGCTGGTCACGCTCCTTTTGATGATGCCCAGGGTACGGTTGGCGCGCACTGCCGGCTCATGTTCAGTTTCTCATCGACCAACACCCCCAAGTCCTTCTCACTTATTCAACTTATTTAAATAGAGAACTGGTTATAATGCACATTTGGTCCAAAAAAAAAAAAAATTCCCATTCACAGTAACTGTCAACATCAGTGAATATTTCTATTATTGATAATCCTGAAAACTCTTAAGATACAGTTTCTCATCAGCAAATGACCACAGAAACAACCCAACCCCCTTCATCCAACAGGCTGTGTTTTCATACTGCAAGGCTCTTTCTCTATTATCCCTAGCCCCACAAAGTAATCCATAAATCAGCCTTTGGTACAGATGGGTTAGGAATAACAAAGATGATGTGATCATAAAGTGGTTTATAAATAGTTAATAAATGACCAGGAAACTATTTATTCTAGCAATTTTCCAGAGTAAAATTGCCATTTAGCTCCTACCAGAATTCTAACAAAACCAAACCATACACCAGAAGAAGTCCATCTCTTTCCCATAGCTACAGAAATCTGGCACAAATGAAAATGGAAATAAAATAAAATGAAATAACCTATTGAGCTAAACAAGTGTAAATTTAAATACAGAACAAACAAAAGGAACAAGTCTAGAAACAGTGCCATATTATGCCTTTTTGAACACAAGATGTACTCTAAAATGTTGAGTAATTCCAAAATGTAGCTATGCATCTTTTCATTGTTTCTTTTTTTTTTTTTTTTTTATTAAGTATGCCTGTTTACAGAACTAGAGATTTTTCTTTTAAATCCGTGTTACCTATTTTAATCTATTTTTGGAATTAAATGCTTTTAATTAATTCCTAACACTGAAATCAATGGAGGTCTTCTCTGAGCTTCCCTCTGAGACAAAAGAATGGATGTCTTTAAATTCAGTTGATTTACTAGATTCTGATCACAGGACAGAGGTAATTTCAGTTCTTCACCCTTCCTATATCAAGTAAAAAAAGGTCTAGAGGGAAAGATGTTATATAGTTACACTGGGATAATAGGAAAGAAGTCAGCTTGCAAATCTCCACATGTTTATTCCTTCTGGCTGTACTTATTATCAGAAGGAGGAAGTGAACTACAGATGTCAAGCAATGTAGTTCTAACTGCCAAGCACCCAAGGAGAATTTTGCTGGGCTGAATACACTCTCTCCAGGTCTCACAGCAATATTAACCTGATCAAACAGCACAAGGAGTCTAACTATTCAACTTGTTTTGTATTCAGTATACACTCTTCTAATTGTTTCCAATTACCGTGCTTTTTCTCTGGAAACAGATAGTGCTTGCCTGTGCTTGGAACCTGTTAACATTGCTGCCCCAGTTACTGGAAAGATTTGCACATATCTGTGGATGCAAGATCTGACTGCATTGAAAATGTGCTTGACTTGCCTGAAGCTTGCAGTTTCACTGTCTTCAGTGAACAGATCTGGCTCATTTTTCCAAACAGTGAAGAATTACCCTTTCTCTTTTTCCAGTAGCATCATGGAGCTTTGTTAAAAAGAAGCCAGTGGATATTTTGAGTTTGCTAATCAAGTCTTTTATGTCTAGCCAGATATTTTTATGTGTTCATGACAGAGGCATCTAAGTGCATTCTCCAAATGTTGGTTATTTACACATTTATCATTCTCCTAAACCAGTCACTCCTAATTTGCATGTTAAAACATATCTTTGGAATAAGCAAACTTCAATCAACACAATATCAAAAGAATAATAGCTAGGTATTCAAACTACTGTCTATAACCTCACTCAACATCACATTTATAAATGTGGTATTATGCTTATGTTTATATAACACCATATTTATATGGTGGCATAACTCCTCTCCCTTTCTTAGTACGGATGTACTTGAATAACTTTTGATTATATTGTGGCACTCCACTCAGTAGAGCAAGTTTGTTTATTCAGTTTAGAAGATAATCTGATTGATGCCTTAAGGTAAGTATTAGAGAGACCTGGTTAAAAAGAGTCTCTCTCTCTTTTCACTCATTTTCTCTTGGATAAAATCAGGGTCTGCTCAAGATTTCTGGAGAAACCTTTACTTCCATGTATGGATCTGATCTACTTAAGCTTGTCCTTATAAACAACACAGATTTGCTAAACAAAAGAAGCTGGCATAATTTTGACAACAGATAATGGGTTCACTTTTTCTACAGTAACATTCTTACCACATATTATCACCTTGAGAAAACTATATTTCAACTGACAAAGGGCATTGCCTCATAGGCAGATTTTAATATCTTTGAGACCATAAAGAGGAGACCACAAATAACAGATAACACTTCTGGAGGTGATGAAATTACTGTACATGGTACTTGAAGAACCTCTATGAGGAAAGGTATCACTAACACGAAGATAACTAGTAACTTAAATACATACTTGACTTTGTATGTAAGTACATTATTAAAACCTTTCCTGTGTTATAAAAATAGGAAACGACCAAATTCTTTTCAGATGGATTTCTAAAAGCATTTTCAATGGCTAAGCACAACACAGTTTATGTAAGAAAAAAAAAAGAATAATCTGAACCATTTAAAACTGCTGACTATCTTCAAAGAAAGAAGACAGGTATTCAAGTATACTGTTTTAATGTTGTTAGCTGTGAATACCGCAGATTTCCGTAAGACATCAGCCAAGAACTATTCATGTACAAGCAACTAAACCCCATTTTTCCCAAGAAAGGGGATCACATTCAGAGGACTGTCTGATAATTAGAGTCAGGTAGATGAATTTGACTTTTGATTAACACTATCACTGTTAGTACAAAACACCGAGCTGTACCATTTTGTTCTCTGATTAATACATTTTAAGAAATAAAAAGTTCTCCTTTTTTAGTGTCTTCTGATGAGCACTTCAGATATGTTCCTTCCCATGAAAACCTGTAGTCTTTAGCAAAATGTACTGCTTGTTAAGAGATCTGGATGCATTAACAAAGAATTGTGAACACTGACGAGTGTCTTGCTTTCCCATCTAAACTTAAAGCTCCTATAGTAAACAACTCAGCATCAAGAATGATTTATGTGATTTATAACAAAAGTTAAAAGTTGCTTTAAACTAATTTCAAGACATTTAGAAAAATAATAAAAAGGAATGTCTCACCAATACTCCTGGTTTAACATGCCTTAAGTACAGGGACTAAATGCACTATACAAAAGCATAAAAAATTCCACCTGTAAACCATAAGACCTTCAGTTTCTCCTGTACTGTCAGACATGCCAGGTAGCTTTCACATACCTATACTGTAGAAAGGCTGAAAAATAGATTATGGTGACAGAGCAGTACAAATCATCATAGAGCAGTACAGCGGTCAGAGCAGTAATAAACATGCAGTTGCCTTCACTGTAACTTTGATGGTCCAGACAGCAGAGGCTGGGGAAGGAAAAGGGAAAAAGTCTCCATTTAGCTTCAGCCTGCTGAACAAGGAAATGTTATTTCTTTATCTTGCTTTGCCCACTGTGACACCTCAATATAATTATTACACCTTCTCTAAAAGAAAAAGCAAACAAATGAAGCCAAAGTGCCTGCTCAGACTACTAGTATATCAAGGGAGATCATTCCTAATTCCTATACTTTCTAATCTAAATTCAGTGTCCATGCATTTCCTACCGAGAACTATATCCTGAAAAACAAGCAACCAGTGCTCTGAAGCCTGAGTACTGTCTAACAAGCAGGGAGCTCTGTGCATCTCAGTAATGCAGCATGTGCCAATATGCCATACAATCTATTCTTTATTACCAATGTTCTCTTTTCATTGTCTCTGGCAAATAGTTGCACTTTAACACTAGCAGGAGCTGCTGCCTCACACAAAGGCAATACCTAGCTGCTCAGCTGATTTTCTTAAAAACAGGAGTTCCCACCTCATGTCCCTGCCCAGGAGAAGCAGACACCTCCTACACCAGCAAGCTGGAACACTGCCTTTTACACAAGAAAGTAACTTCTCAATGTGGCACCACACCTCTTCCCTTTTCCACCTCTTTGATTTGGGCTTCAATTTGTTTGCTAAGTATTGGCACAAAAGTCTACTCACAACATGAGAAGTTCAGGCACAAGTCTTCATCAATAGATACAGTATAAATCACAAAACAAGCTGACATGTCCCACCTTAGATGTATTTCCACTCCTAGGTGGTGTCTTTTCGAGCCAGTTAGGAAAATGGCATTCCCTGCTGTAGGACTGGCTTTGCCTCTCACAACAACACCTTCAGAACCGAAATAGAATTGGCTACAATAGGACCAAATTGATTCTGCAGATGCAGTGCAGTGAGTACATGCATCAGGAATAATCAGTGGTGAACTGAGTTTTGTCTCCCAAGCCTGAGGTACTAGTTACTGACAGAAATGAAGAGGAGAAAAAGAGCTAATTGAAAAGAGGACTAGAAGTCCTAGAGTGAGGCTTGTTGCTCTGCTCCCCAGTGAAAGCACAAGGGGTGCAGGACAGTGACTACTTCGGGTAACACTGGCCTCTCTTCTCTTAATGCTAACAGTGTTATGTCAACTTGGCTTCTGCTACCAAGAAGAGATGCAGCAAGCATGGCTTTTTGGAGACCTGGACTACACACAGCTGTGAGCTCCCTTAAGATGCTTTGCCACCTTCAGCAAGTATCTATCCTAAACATTGTCTCAACACCCAATGAGTGTGGAGCTGAGCCTTGGGTCAGGGCCTCAGGGAAGCACCACAGTTCAGACTTCAGCAGCCACATGCTGGAAGAGCAAATGAGAGCATTGTATCCAAACACTACATCCTAGAACAGTCAACTATAGCCTTCACAGACTTTTGAATCTGGAACTGGAAGACAGAGACTAAAATGATCAAGTGTGAACTGTTTATCCCAGCTAGGGTATGATTATATCATTCTGCTTGACAATGTGACACAGAGGGGACAATGAAATATCCATTTCACAGTGAGGCTGGTATGACATGGCTACTATGGATGGTTAGGCTACTTAATTTATGTTTCAGAACTCATCTGAATTCATTAAGCATTTCCTACTTACACTCAGCCTTACTATAGATAGCTGCTTATCAACGTTATAAATACTTTAGGCATGGTCAATTTATTTCTTCCTTCAAGCTGGCTATCTTTTGTGAAACTGCATGCTATACGCCAGTAACTACAATATCTAATTTATAGAAAGCATGAAAACCAGACTTCAAACTGTTGCAGAATGGTAGAGAGCTGCAAATATGTTAGAGGAAGAATGAAAACAAAACAAACTGAAAAGAAAATGCTTAAGGCATGGAAGGTGCCTCAAACAGTGAAGATTAATGTTTTATATTGTTTATATATTTTCAAGAATGCTTTCAAGAAAACCACTTACCTCTTCCAGTGCTTTTTGCATTTGAAAATAATTAACCATGGGGTGGGCTTTTTAAAGAAGACAACAAGGCAAACACTTTCTGAATTCTCACAAAGTGAGAAGGTAAATATGTGAAGACTTGACTGGAACAAAATAGGATCCCTGAACTCTGACTGTGTTGTTTACTGTCCTTTAAAACCAGGCTAACCCAGTGTGCAGTTCATTAGTATTCTAATTGTCAAGTAGTGCTCAGTGGTCGTCTCAGGCTGTCTGATTAAAAATTAAACAAAATTAATTTTTTTCCATTGCCAGATGCACTCTTTTTCTTTTAATTAAACTCCCTTCCCAACACTTACGATCACGTACCATCATAGCAGAGCAGAAAAATACCAAAATTTGCAAAAGAAGATCATGAAAGACTATGTAATTCTAAATAACATTGCAGAAACTGTATTCTTACAATACATTGCTGCTCTTCTGTTCATTCAGCTGATCTAACTGCTCTCCATGATGAAAGAAAAACTGATGGGACTGTGATCATTCAGCATGGCAAACAGCTTCATGACCTACAACCAGCTATGGAGTACACAAGACAGCTTGCTTCCATTTCTGAATAGACAGTGTACTTTGGTAAGGACGTTTTTGCAGACATGACATTGGCTGCTAATCAATTCAGACATTTAAAAGTAACATCTGAGCATTAACCATCTAACTACCCTCTTAAACTTATACATTTATCTAACACAAAACTGTATCAACACGTGTTTCCCTGAATCATGACACCATTAATAAATAGCAACACAATGTAATGCTTCTGTAACACTAAAAAGGATGACCTAAAAACTGAGTTACTGGACAGAACCTCAGGACCTTGGGGTACATTTTCAGGCACATCCACAAACACCTTCTGTTGACTTTACCTGAGTAAACCACTTAAACTACTTTGTGCCCTTGTTTTCTGATATAGTGGGAATCATTCTTTCTCTCCGTTACAGTTGGATATTATGCAAACAAAATTAATTGTGTTATACGCACAGACTTTTTAGTTGTAGAGGACAAAATGAATTCTACATTCAGAATACCAAGATTAACAGGACCCAGAGCATTCCCAAGACACCAGAAAAATATAGTTATCATTTTAAGCTACAGCCAACTAGAATAACATGCCAATCAGACTGATGAAGGATGCAACAGTAGTCATGTTAGACTCAGGGCTTACTGAAGATTAGACTATACCCTCTTGTTTTACTCGTGTTAAGTGTGTTGTCAGTGACACTAACCATGGTATTTGTAAATACATCTTAAAGACAGACGCAAAAGGAAAAGTAGTGAATGTGCTAAAAAGCTGTAATGAACACGCAAAGGTTGCATTCACAAACGTATTTGAAACTTTAGAAGAAATACTGAATGAACCTGTCTCTGGCAAGACAGAACTATTTTTTCCTTTGTAATCAGACTGCCTTATGCTAGGAAAAATTTACAAAGGAAAATACAAATAACATGATTGAGTTAGATCATTTTACATTTTGAATTATCATGGTTAAAAAATATTGCTGGCAACAAGCCACAGCTGAAGAAGGACAGAATTTTTTATTTTAGAAATCCATTTATGCTTCCCTCCTTAATTTTTTTGAGAGTTATCAAGTACTGCTAAGATACTGAAATTTCTTGCAATATTTCCATGTGGCTTCTTCATTTTAAGTCATTGCAGGTGCACAACCAGAGACTAATGTTGGGTTCACAGTAAGACTCAACTGAATTCTTTTTTCCAGGGGAAATATTGGTCTCATTTGCAAGATTATGCAGAAAAAAATTAAAGTCTAGAACATTAAATGGGACCCTAATTTGTTCCCATGCAATAGGGGCCATATTCTTAGGAAAAGTACATATTATTTGTAGTAGTGGACCAGAGCAGATAGAGGGGAAAGCAAGAGAAAGAATTAAAAGAAACAGCAACTCAAAGTCCTTGTATCTATACAAGTTTAATCAGATGGGGCCACTGAGTCTGGGTTAGCATGTATTTTCTGAAAATTAATTATCCTTTTAAAGTTGATCTAAAAACTGTCAGACCTTTCATATTTTCTTCTTGATTGTCAGAGTCCTTCCTGTTTCAACACAGAAAATGTTCAGTGTCCAAAACCTTCAACTATAGCCCACATGATCTAAGGGAAAAAGAAAAAAAACAACAAAACCAAATTCAAAAACAAACAAACAGATCAATAATATAATCTAAGAAAAGAACACTAATTATGACACCAAGCTGTGTGGTTCAGTTGGTACATTGGAGGGAACGGATGCCATCCCGAGGGATCCTGACACGCTTGTGAGGTGAGCTGATGCCCCAACCTGATGAAGTTTAACCACGCCAAGTGCAAGGTCCTACACCTGGGTCAGAGCAACCCCAGGCACAGCTAAAGGGTGGGCTGAGAAGAGATTCAGAGCAGCAATGCAGAGAAGGACTCTGGATGTTGGTTGATGAGAAACTAAACACGAGCCGGCTTCAATGTGTGCTCACAGCCCAGAAAACCAAATGTACCCTGGGTGTCATCAAAAGGAGCGTGACTAGCAGGTCGAAGGAGATGATCCTGTCCCTCTACTCTGCTTTCATGAGACCTCACTTCGAGTATTGTTGTCCCGGGTTCAGCAGTATCAGTCATTTTTCTCCTTCTTAGTAGCTGCTGCAGTGATGTGGTTTTGACTTTCAGCATGGAAACAGCACTGATAATACCGATGTTTCTAGTTGTTGCTAAGTCATGTTTACTCTGATGAAGGACTTTCCGAGTCTCATGCTCTGCCAGGAAGAGAAAGCATGGAGGAAGCAGAGACAGGACACCTGACTCAAACTAACCAAAGAGGTATTGCATACCACAGCACGTCATGCCCACTATATAAACTCGGGCAGTTACCTAGAAGGGTTAGATCACTGCTCTGGTTGGGCTGGGTATTGGTCAATGGGTGGTGAGCAGTTGTATTTTCTTCCCTTGTTATTTCCCTTATCATTATTATTATTGGTGGTAGCAGCAGTGGTTTGTGTTATACCTTAGTTGCTGAACTGTTCTTATCTCAACCCGTGGGAGTTAGATTCTTTCCATTCTCCTCCCTACCCCTAAGGAAGTGGGAGGAGGAAGCAAGAAGAGTGTGCGAGCAACTGTGTGGTTCTGGGCTGTTGGCTGTACTTAAACCACGACAATTTTGTACAATTCTGGTGTTCTCAACATAAAAAGGACATGGAAGTGTTGGAACAAGTGCAGAGGAGGGCCACAAGGATGATCAGGGGACTGGAGCACCTCCCGTATGAAGAAAGGATGACAGAGTTCAGGCTATTTAGCCTGGAGAAGAGAAGGCTGTGTGGAGACCTCATAGCAACCTTCCAGTATCTGAAGAGGACTTATAGGGATGCTAGGAAGGGTCTCTTCCTGAGGGACTGTAGTGATAGGACAAGAGGTGACAGGTTCAAACTTAAACAGGGGAAGTTTAGATTGGATAAAAAGGAGAAGCTCTTTACTGTAAGGGTGGTGAGGCACTGGAATGGGCTGCCCAAGGAAGTTGTGAACGTTCCATCACTGGCAGTGTTCAAAGCCAGGCTGGACAGAGCCTTGGGTGACATGGTTTAGTGTGTGGTGCCCGTGCCCCTGGCAGGGGGCTTGGAAGTAAGGTGATATTAAGGTTCTTTCCAACCCTAACTATTTTATGATTCTATGGTTTTGCTGCTTAATAAAAAAAACCTTCCTTTCCCCAATCCAAGTGTGAACAACCTTGTTTGAGTTGGTTTTGAATTCAAGAGTAATGGAATCTCACTATTCAATTTACTCCTCAGCATTTATTTCTCTTAAAATAATTCTATTTTATGAGCTGCATTTTATAGATGCAGAGACAGTTAATATACATCTGGGGATATTGCTAAGGTTGAAGGAGTTTTCTCTGTGGGTGTAGAGAGGATTAAAGTTTGCCTTAGCTGCTCCATTTATGTACTTTCTCCCAAACTTTTCAAATCAAATTCTTCTCAAAAATTAGAGTAATTTGTGAAGCAGAATTTACAAATACCACCGATCTGCAACCTAAATTACAAATTTTAGCAATTAAAAAATCTGATTTAAATGTTCTGCGTCATGTTGAAGTGTGGATGCCGCAGGTGAGCAGTGTCAGGAACACAAACCATGAAGAGTTTAACAGTAGCTGTGGTCTTTTGGAAGTGATCCTGTGATCATGGATGCTTGTGGATCAGCTGCTTACAATGCCTGATGAGTAAGTGCCCACAAATTTTTAAAGATTGCTACCCCAGATCCTTTAGTAGAGTTTAAATATGTGATATAATAGTCTCAAGGTCAATACAGTACTAAAGGGAAGTATGGAACTATTAATAGCAATTTACATAGGCTATTTAGTGGCAGCTAATACTTGTATTCTTATAAAATGCCTTAAGTATAAATAGCTGTACTAAGGTAAATGTCCTAGTGTTTGGAGTTAAAACTTATCTCTATGTGCTTTTATGTCTAAATTTAAAGTATTTACTATGACCATAATATTGCAGGTTTTAAACTAAAAGCATTCCTTTTTTGCAGTAAAATAGTCATGGCACCCGAAAAAGAAAATAGCAACTTTTAACTTTCCCAGTATCCCCTACTGTGCTTAAAAAGTGAATAATTAACAGCTGAGCAACCTAAAAAAACAGAATCCAGCCATGACAAAACTTAAACTTCACCCACCTGTGACTTCAATTCCAGGCTGTGACTTTGCAAATTCTCTTTCAGGAGGTGAACTAAAGCAAATGGTGCTGGATTTGTGTAAAGGGCACCTCTCTAGCATTAACCATTTTTCACCAGAAACGCCTACAGCTTCCCATTCCACCTATAAAGGAAACTGCCTACACTGCGGAGGAAGGACCAAGAAATATTGGCCTGCCCTGATGTTAAATCATTATGGCTATGACAGGCATTCCTAGACATGATGCATGTGCAGCTGCAAATAAGGTCACCGTGTTTTTCTCCTTGGCAGTTAACACTACATGCTGAGCATCTCAGCTTCTATTTTTAATTTACACTAGCTTCCCTCTCTTAAAAAGTAGACAAAAAATTTGTGAAGTAATTAGATTCCTACATCTAATAAGTAAAGTCTTAATTCACTACTGATATATTTCACCTTTCTGTGAGCTACTTCAGCAATGACTTTCACATATTCAGAGCTTTCCATGCCGCTGAGCTCCAAAGTAATTTACAAACTGGATATTATTATGTACTGCAACAGTAAATAATAGAATCTCCAGATTGAGAGGTATGTTAGATGCAGGCTTTCCTTTCCACATTTTCAGATAAACATCAGAGCTGCTGGGCTCACCACAGTCACGGTGTATGAACAAACCAGGTCAACGTCGTGTGTGCAGTCAGTCCTGTTTCTAACCGCACATGGGCTTCATCAGCATCCTGGCACAGATAACATCCAAGTGCTTCCTAACCATTATAATTACTGTGAAAGCACAGAACATCTGGCAGTGTATACACACACATTTCTGTCATCAGTTAGAATAAATCAGTACAGCACTGATAAATGTCAATGGCAATGAGCTTATTTAAAACAGATAGGGCCCCAGTCTTGAAGAACTTACCTCTGCCAATTATATGAATTCGGTTTAGCAAAGCAGTGCTTTACTTTCTAAAAGAATCTCATTAGCTTAACATTAGCTTGGCTGCATTTAGAAAATTAGGATTAAATTCACTTGTTCACTGCAGTAGTATGCCCTAGCAAAGCCAAGATTCACTAAGAAGTACTGTTGAAGACAGCTTAGTGAGAATGTGCAAGTAAAAAATATTATTTAAATAATCTCACTACAAGGGAGCATCTCTCATCATGGATGCTGGCCAAGTGCTTCCAACATTTTGTGAGATAGTGCAGCCAGAGGCAAAAACAAACCCAGAAGTCACCAGGAGGATTTGTGGGGCTTCCCCTGGTAGCTTCCCATCGAAGTACGATGCATGCTTTGTGAGATCTGATACTACATGCGGCAGGGCTGCTGCTAAGAGGGTCCACCATGGGATTATTTTAATGTTCATTGAAATGGAAGCAATTTATTACATACTGCAGTAGCATCGCTTTCATTCAAATTACAAGAGGTTGCAAGTAGCCTTTTAAATCTGCTTTGCCTTTCCCTCTGGTACCAGCTTACCTTCAAGCTTCTTGGAAAGAGATGCTCTGCGAAGCAAGCTATGGAAGTTATGAAAAGAACAGAGCACTCAGTAAGTACCCTGTTGACCTCCCAAAGCATGCAGGGCTTGAAACATACATTTGCATGCGTAAACTGGGTTTCCCCAATGGGATGCATCTGTGGAACAAGTTTTTCACTTACTTGAATATTATCATAAAACATTTATATGATTTAATTAGATTATGTAAATGCTTTACTCCAATTTGAAGCTTTGAAAATCATAATGTCATGCTCTAAATTATGCAAGTATTAAAAATGCTTTTCACAGCAGTAGAAGCAAAAATACAAGTGAGACAGTCCTGCCATGTGCCCTTCTACTGTTCTTTACTCACCAAAGACCACACGGAATGCATTACCGTAATCCGGACTTTTTCTATTAACATTTTCTGCACAGACTGTAGTTATTCTGTGCCCTGATTTTATGCTAAGTTCCAAATCCAAATTTGATTTGGAAAATGTTCTGTAGTTTATATGCACATCCTGACTAAGCAGCAGATTTTCCACAATGTCCTCCTCACCCTCCTCTGATACAGCATGCATTTCATGGCAAGAAGACCTCAGCAAGGAGATACAATAAGAGTTATTCATTGAAGCATCTTCCTAACTGCTGACAGTGAAAAACGGAAGAAGGTAAAGCCTTAGCCAACATTTTTCTCTTAAGTTAACTTACTTAATCCTGTGCACTTGGACAAGATAATGCCGCCACAATACTGAGCACATGTCACTAAGAGATCCTGCACACCACAGGACATTCTTTAAGCTATACAAAACAGGCATTTATACAATTTACAGAAATAAGTTACAGTATGTTGGGATGGTACCAAATTATTTGGAAGCAAAAGGAACCACTATCAGAGACAAGAGAACCACCATGAATTAATTCCTGTTAACATGTACTCACAGAAAAGTCACCAGACTTAGGTACCTGAATTTTAACAGGACTCTCCTATTCAGTATATCACTAATTTTCCAATACAAACTGACTGCACCAGCTACTTCTTCAATACTGCTGCTTGATGTGTCTGAAACACCAAAGGCTGATCTGCTCCACCTCACAGACTGTTGTAATGGGCTACAAAGCATGTACCACTTGACATTAGGGTCACAAATCTTTCTACATAATCAGGATCCCAAATCCTAATGTTTCCCCCATATACTGCCACTTCCGTCCCCAAAATCAATATCACAGACAGGATAAAAAAATAATAAAAAAGAAAATTAAGTTAATGAAAAATACTAGAATGTTTGGGTTCCCAGCAAGGGAACTTTGAAAATAACAGCTCAGACAGATATATTTTTACCTGTGCACATGCAGGGCTGCTCTTTACTGCATGGTAAAATGACTTCCCCCATAGCTCTTCAGCCATGGGTGCCCAGAGAACAGTTCACATGAAGGCCAGGTTATGTCACAAGTTCACCAGTATATCTATGCTTGCTACTCTGGATTTGGAGAAAGCTGAGGTTCTTAATGACTTCTTTGCCTCAGTCTTCACTGGAAAATGTTACGACCATACCACCGAAGTCTTGGAGGGCAGACGCAGGGACAGTGAGAATGAAGACCCTGGGCCCAGTGTAGGAGAGGATCTGGTTCGAGACCATCTCAGGATTCTGAACAAGTCCATGAGACCTGATGAAATCCATCCGCAGGTCCCGAAGGAGAAGGTAGAAGAAGTTGCTAAGCCACTGTACATCATATTTGAAAAATCATGGCAGTTGGGTGAAGTTCCCGATGACTGGAAAAGGGAAATATAACTCCCATTTACAAAAAGGGGAAAATGGATGAGCCGGGGAAATACAGACCAGTTTGACTCACCTCTGTGCCTGGAAAATCTTGGAGCAGATTGTCCTGGAAGACAAGCTGCAGCACATGAAAAACAACAAAGTGCTTGGTGACAGCCAGCGTGGCTTAACTAAGAGGAAATCCTGCCAGACCAATTTGGTGGCCTTCTATGATGTGGCTACAGAACTGATGGACAGGGGTAGAGCAGTTGATGCCATCTATCTGGAGTTGTGCAAAGCATTTGACACTGCCTCACATGACATCCTTGTCTCTTAAGTTGGAGAGACATCAATTGGATAAATGGACCACTCAGTGAATAAAGAACTGGCTGGATGGCCCCATGCAAAGAGTTGTGCTCAATGGCTCAATGCCCAGCTGGAGACCAGTAATGAGTGGCGTCCCTCAGGGACTGGTGTTGGGGCCGGTCTTGTTTAACATCTTTGTCAGTGACATGGAGAGTGGGATTGAGTGCTCCCTCAGCAAGTTTGCTGATGACACCAAGCTCTGTGGTTCGGTTGGTACATTGGAGGGAACGAATGCCCTCCAGAGGAAACTTGACATGCTTGTGAGGTGGGCTGATGCCGACCTGATGGAGTTTAACCATGCCAAGTGCAAGGTCCTACACCTGGGTCGGAGCAATCCCAGGCACAGCTACAGGTTGGGCAGAGAA
>JASSUY010008193.1:3929-26099 GCA_032466535.1 Forpus xanthops | reverse complement strand
GCAGAGCATGAAACTCAGAAAGTCCTTGGCCAGCCTAAACACTCCAAGCCATAACTATAAACACTGGTGTTATCAGCGCTGTTCCCAAGCCAAAAATCCAAAACACAGTGCTCACCAGCTACTACTTGAAAAATGACTGCTGCTGCTGAACCCATGACAATGGGTGAAGCTGATGCAGAAGAAAACCACTATAGCTTGGGTTTCAGCCAATTAAAAATCTTCCCTGTGTAATGGAACTAACAAACTGCTTCTCTGCTAAGTTCTTTTCCTATACGAAAGTTGTGATTTTTAGTGACCTTCAGCATGGCTGGTAGGTTAGGCAAGAACCAGCTGAAAATCATGAAACCAAATGGTTTTTTATGCACTACAGCTGCAGACTGAGATCTGGGTTTGTATTTTAAGACCTTCTAATAAGAAAAAAAAAAGTGAAAGGACTCATACTGACAGGCAGAAAAAATCCAAATAAACTTTGAAGAATAGAGGAATCATGGTCTTCATAATCATCTTCAGACTAGCTGTACATAAGTGTTCATTGGTGCTATTTGATATCTGACCCAACAAATGTGCTAAGTGCTTTTGGAATACCTGTATTTAATTAACTATTAAGGGTTAAAGAAAAAATTGTAGGTTCCACATTTAATGACCTTGAATCATGACTTCTGTGTGCATCTTATTAACACAGCAATATTTTTGTATGACATTTCCATTTACCTCCATCAAACTGTATGATGCTTTCATGTACAATAAACCACTCCCCTCTGGTTATTATCTCAGCTCTCCAAAATTATCTCTAAATTGCAAAAATATGTGCCTTGTTTTTAAAAGACTTTATTTTTATTACACAGTCAATTATAACACTAATTTAAGATGAAGGATTGCTAGGCCAATACTATTTCTTCATGAAATGTATCAGAAAAAGTACATTTCTCAAATAGAAAAAAGAAAAATAATAATTTAGCTTTTACTGTAGCAAATTTTATTACTCTATAATCCAAATTAAAAAAAAAAAAGTACTGCTACATAGGTGTGATCTGAAAGAATTTTCAATTAATCAACTACATGTGATTAAAAATATTTTTGAAGCAGGATAAAACCTTCAGGTTTTCCATTAAATATTAAACTAGTGTGATTGCTTTTCCCTGTAATTAAATTTATTACTAATAAAAGTTTATGAAGAAATATTGTCTTCTCCTTAAATGGTGCTCTGTGAAGTACTTGAAAACACAAAAAATATTTCTACGAATGACATATGAAATAAGTCAATGGAAAAGAAAAGCCTTTATTATTTGGTCTAGTGTGGATCCCACACAAGGATGAGTTATTCACAATGACAATAATTCATTTTCCTCGATGAGAAGGTTCTTGTATTTAGAAATCTGTAATGCACAAGTTCACATCATTGCCCTGTTTGCAGAAGTTTTTCAGCAGTTGTGGTGAATTCTTTTTTTTTTTTTTTTTTTATAAGAAAAGGACCAGAGAAGAGAGCAAAACAAGATTTTAGGAAAAACAAACAAACAAACAAACAAACAAAAAAATAAAAAGTTTAGTTAAGAAACAAACATTATAAGAATGTCCTATTTTTTATTTAAGAATTCTTAAATTTTAAAAATTTAGAAAAATTAGACTTCTTAACCCTTTGCAAAATTCTTTTAAGTGTGTGATATCATTAAAGATGGTATCATGGGAAGCATGATACAAACTTGTTTGCAGCAATCTGTATTTTGTATTTGAACTTGACTTTGTTCAAGTCATGCCCAGTAAAAACAAGCTAATATCCCTTTACCTCAGAAAGAAAGAAGGAAAAGGAAGAGGAAATAAAAATTAAATATTTTATGTGTATCAAAAGAGGAACAAAATTTCCAAATTTGTCTCAAAATTAAATTTAGATACAACTCTTCTGAAATGTAACTTGAAACTCTCTAGATGGATAGTCTAACAAGATTAAATTTTCTACAACAGAAAAGATGTCAAAATATGTTTCTTCATTAAAGACAAAGCAAATGAGAGAAAAAATGCAACAGTGTAATATTTTATATCACGGTTGATAGGCCCTGCCTTATCACAAGGTGGAGATCTGAATCTGCATTTATCAGTCACTACTGTCATTAGAATCAAGTTACATCATAAATTAAATATATCCAGATTTTCATGCAAAGACACATTTTGTTAGCTAGCAAACAAAATGTTCCATGAAAAACAAAACTGAAAATAATCTTGAAACATAGTATCCTGATTCTCTAGCCAGTTCTGTGTTAAACAGAATCGACTTGCTAAAAATTTAAAGGGTAGACACCATATAGTTCACTTGAAATACTGCCAAGAACTCTAAATCACGTAAGCCATGCTTTTTCTACTGATTAGTAAAGAATGCATATACTTTTCCATTTTTTAGTTCTTATGCTACATTTACCTATATATTATCTAAATAAGTACTACTACAGAGCGTATATGTTTCCTATGTGGCTCATCATTCTCTTGAAGACTATCTGTCTTCCTTTCTCTTGTCAATCAAGTTTTGCCCTTATGAAATAAGTCCAACAGCACCTAAAAGGCCAAAGTGTTCAGGGGATTCTGCCTAGTGCCTAATGGTCACTAATGTACTCTGAAAAATTTCATGCATTAATTGAGGCTTAAATTGTTTGCAAGTGTGACTTCATTAGCTACATTAAAAATAAAATGGTACTGAATGCAAATGCCTGCAAATGTATATCTGCATTTGTTTCCTGGGTGAACACGATAAAAGTATCCAGAGAAATGTATACCAGTGAAGGAACACTTCCCCACTTCTTTTTTTTTTCAACAAAGTCCTTGAAAATGTGTGAACATGTTAAAAGCAATTCATATGGAGTATTGAACCCATTCTGAAACTTATTTTATCCTATCACTTTTTACTAGCTCAATCTCAATGCACAGCCAACTCAGACCATAGCATCTTCTGAAATGAACCTAGCTCAGAATGGCTGTGGTCACTAGTTCAAAAAACTTTTAACATGCTCCTTTCATACCGTACCAAGACTCTCTTTCTGAGCTTGTATTTATCATACTTGCCCTTGCAAGAGTTTAGGATACATTGAGAATGTTACCTTCTTATTTGGCAAACAGAGCGCAAGTACATAAGGCAGGGAATATTCCAGGACTGAATCTTCAATTGGTCCTTATAAACTGTATTTTATTTATTATGTAACAGTAATGCCTTGAGTAAAATACTGGATGCAAATTCAGGTTCTTATGGTCTGGGTTTTTCTTTTATTTTTTTTTTTTTTTTTTAATTTTGTTTGGGTTTTTTGTTTTGTTTGTTTGGTTGTTTTTTGTTTTGTTTTGTGGTTTTTTTTTTTTTTTTTTTTTTTCAACTCCCAATATAGCTAGACTATTTCTGGACAGATTTATGAGAAACACAATGGGCACAAAACAATTAGAAGCCTAAGAAAACTAGATCATTGATCTAACAGCCTGAACAAATAGTGGATACTAGAGGTACAATGACAAAGATAGCCTAGTCAAGACTCCTCCCACTCCAGCATAAACTTTTTTTAGGATGCACTAGGCAGTTAAGATTTACAATGGTGTACTTTCTTATTTCAAAGCCCTCAAAAATGTTTCAGAATCAATCTTAGCCTAGGCTAAGCAGTACTTCTCCTTTAATAATTACTCTTTCTGTGTTATCCTTACTGATAATTTAACACAGAATGAACAATCATTAATTTGAAAACCTTGAGTAAATGGTACATTTAATAAAGAGCAAAACACTTCCTTTTTACATTCTACCAAACTCCTCATCACCTGCCTTTGGTCAGTGAACTGAAAAAGGTCACTACTTTTTCTTAGTTATTATTATTTTCCTGGGAGATTGATTTTATCACAGAAGCTGACTCCTTTTCCTATCTTCTAAAGAAACCTCAGAGAAATATAGATAAGAACAAATATGTGAGAAAAGTCTGACAACACTCAAAAGTTAGAACAGTTCTCATTACTAACAGTGTCCATTACTTTCCTTAAAAGCTGTCCTTTTTGACAGAAAATGATAAGGTTGTGTTTAAAAGTTACTGGATATGAGCTACAGAAATTACAATAAAGTACATAGCTAAGATTTACTTTTTAAAATATGTAGTTTCTTTATTATAGCTACTACTATTGCCTGGTCAGAAAAATTTAAGGACCAGGTTTTCAATTATGTTAGGGTAATGTGATCTTAACCCATGAAACAGAATAACTGGTAACATAAGTGCTTTTTTCCTCAAGTTCTCATACAGCGTGGTGTCAACAGTGATAACGTACTCTACTTGAAGCTTGATTCACCACATATCTTTCATCAGCTACCTCCAAATTACAGGTAGTTGAATGATATGTTAACACTAATATATCATAAGCAGGTGATACAAGTCAGCATGCTGTTTCACAGGGATGTATCAACTGTCTGGAAGAAAAAAACAGAATTAGGAATTCTTTAACTGGCAGAAGTATCAGAAAAGCGATTGAAAGAACATCATTTCTGTAGCCTAAGAAAACAAAGACTGAGAACTGTTGAGGGGAACAGAAACCAGAGAAGAAAGGAGAGCTTAAAAGCACAGAAAAACAATCATGTATAAAAAAGTGACAAATTCACAAAAATCAATAGGAATCATTTAATCCTACAGACAGAGGCTTAAGTTGTATTAGATTTAAAAATCTTTAACTATCATTAAAAGAACTACTGCATAAGACCATCAACAGAAGATAGTTTAGTTAGATCATGCCTGGCGAAAGTAATAGCAAGCGCACAAATTCTACAGACCCAACATAACACTCCTACTAACAAAAAGCTCTCCTACTCAATGAAATTAAGGTGAAATGACGTGCAAAACTAGTACCTTCCCTCCTCAGGTAATAAAATCTATTGTCCCTGAAATCATTTCAGTTAATTCACACTTGCTAACACATCCCACAATACATTCAGCTGAGTGAGATTTAATAAATCTTTCAGCCCGGGATTTAATTTTACTGGCTTATGAACTGTTAAATTGCATTGTATTCTTACGAAAGCTGGTGTTTTCTTACCTCTTGACACATTCCCAACTGCACCCTTGGGTACAATTAAACAGTAGAGATTTGCTTTTCACCCCAAAATATGTATTCCAACTGGCGACAAGATATGAGTGTCAGCAGGCTGATATTAGAATCATAGAATCATAAAATAGTTAGGGTTGGAAAGGGCCATAAGTAATACTGCTTGTCAACTAGAAAACTTTGTTGGCAAGTTTGTTCCTGGAGTTTTCTCCGAATCAAGTTCCAACCCCCCCTGTCATGGGCAAGGACACCTCACACTAAACCATGCCAACTAAGGCTCTGTCCAATCCGACCTTGAACACCGCCAGCCATGGAGCATTCACAGCTTCCCTGAGCAGCACATTCCAGTGCCTCACCACCCAAACAGTAAGCAATTTCTTCCTCATATCCAGTCTAAACTTCCCCTGTTTAAGTTTGAACCCATTACCCCTTGTCCCATCAGTACAGTCCCTCATGAAGAGACCCTCCCCATCATCCCTATATGCCTCCTTCAAATATTGGAAGGCTGCTATGAGATCTCCACGCAGCCTTCTCTTCTCCTGGCTGAACAGTCTCAACTCCTCATCCTACCTTCATACAGGAGGTGCTGCTATCCCCTGATCATTCTCGTGGCCCTCCTCTGACTTGTTCCAACAGTTCTATGTCCTTTTTATGTTCTTGTGGAATAAATAAAAAGAGTCTGAGAAAAGTTAGGAATTCATGTTTTACTCCAATGTTTAAATTCGACTGACAGTCTTGATTTCAATGACAGTCTCTCTACCCAAGGTTTGCTATTCTGATGTAAGGTTTAGCTGTGCTTAACCTGAACTTTCTGATCAATTTCTCATTCTCACTTATTTTTTAACCCATCATTTATTGGGTGGATTATCTGTCACCACCCTGTACAAGCGTTCAGGGTGGTTTACCTCTTTCCAGTCACAGGAAGAGGAAATATTTCCCAATACAAATCATTCAGCAAATACTGGCATTTAGATTTATCTGAAATAAACACTGTTAACTGTATGAAAAAATAAACGGAAAAAGTTGTTCTATAATCATTGTTTTTAGACATTTATTTTCTCCCATTTCTATTTCCTGGATAATAAGACCTCATAAAGTGTGATTTCATAAGACCCTGCAAATGTCCCATCATGCCATAAACTTTAGTAATCCAAGAAGAAAATTACTTTCAGTGCATTGTGTGCAATAGCAAATACAATCTGGCTGCATAAGCACTTGCAGAATTGTACTTATAATATACAATTATGAGCAAAGTGTTAATATCTTAGGTTGTTATATATCCTTGAAAACAAATGTAAAATATCCTGTTGAATGTTATTCTGAAGTACTTTCTCAATCTTTCTTCTGAACTTTAAAAATCATGGTATGTGCTATAATTTTTTTTTGCAATGAAAAACTCCATCATGAGCTTTTATGCACCTTAAAGTCAGATAGCAAAAAACTAATTACCAGGAACAATGGCTCTTTGTTGGTTTTTGGTATTTCCTTTCATCTGTTCTGCTCAAAAATCAATGGTTGTGATCACTGCAACTCCTTCAAGCACATCCATAATAAAGAGCTGACTGTTATGTTACTTCAGTATTCGAGACCTATCACATTACATGGAAAGTCCCTATACATAAGCATTTAATAAGTAATTATAGAAATATCCTACTCAGCATGCACACTGAAAACCTTTGTACCCACATGCAGCAAGAAAATACACCAGATAATGCAAAAAAAAAAAAAGGCATAAAGTTAGAATAATCAGGAGATTAGATGTAAATCTAATAAAAAAAAAATTAAGAAAAAAAATTCTAAAAAATGAATCTCTGTATAATCTATTTTTGTATCCTGTAAAATTTTCATAATATTTGAAAAGCTTTGACTCTTTCAAATTTTTAAATAAAATGACAAAAATGAATGTATATGGATGACTTTGAAATGCAGAGAAAAAAGAGTTTTAAATCTTCATAATAAATTGTCTCCTCCTGCTTTCAAAGCTCCAGTTGTGTTTTCCTCCCATTAGAAAAATTAATAATACAGATTTTAATATCCTCAGAAAAAAAATAACCCTAAACATTATTACCTGTGCAGCCTTTCAAAGCTCATGTTTACATGAGAATACAAATTCTTAAGCAATGTACAAATATAAATAGTCCATAAAAGAGTATACTTTTGTTTCAACAAACATTATTCTGTATTACATCTTTCTTCTATAATTCTTTTATTATGTCCTATGGATCTGTTTGAAATAACTTTTTTCTTTTTTCTTTTGGCCTGACACCTCCATAAACTCTGTAATACCGAAAAGAAAAGGTATTAAGAAAGACTGGCCTGTGATTTAGGATATCAATTTTTTGTTTAGATTTAGAAAGCAAATTTCATGTTCATTGGGTTTTTCGGGGGGGGGGGGGTGTGTTTTTTTCGTTAGTTGGTTGGTTGAGGGTTTTTTCTTTAGTTTTGGTGGCCTTTTTGTTTGGTTTGTTGTGGATTTTTTTTTGGTGGGGAAGGTATTTTAGTTTTGGAAGCATATACATTTTTTAGATTCTTCACCTTCATATAATCTTCAATCAACTTGTACGCTATTGTCCTGGGTTGGGCTGTAACAGGTTTTGTTTGTTTGTTTGTTTGTTTTTTCTCCTTCCTAGTAGCAGTGCTGGATTTTGGTTTTAGACTGGGAATAAGACTGATTACACAACGATGTTTTAGTTGTTGCTAAGTACCACTTACCCTGATCAAGGACTTTTCAGTCTCCTGCTTTGCCAGTGAGGAAGGGCACAGGAAGCCAGGAGGAAGCAGAGAGAGGACACATAACACAAACTAGCCAAAAGGGTATTCCATAATACGGCATATCATGTCCAGTATATAAACTGGGGGGAGTTACCCAGAAGGAACCAATTGCTGCTCAGGTCGGTCTGGGTATCGGTAGGCGGATAGTGCACAACTATATCACTTGTGTTTACTATGGGTTTGTTTTTTTTAACTTTCTCTTTTTAGTTTTATATCTTCTCTCCTTCTTAATTCCCTTACCATTATTATTAGTAGTAGGAATAGCAGTTTTATATTATTCTTTAGTTCTTGGACTGCTTTTATCCCAACCTGTGGTGTTTACATTCTTTTGATTTTTCTCTCCATCCTATCTGGAAAGTGAGGGGGGGAAGGAGTGAGCAAGAGGCTGCATGGTCCTGAGTTGGCAGCTGCACTTAAAACATGACAGTTGTATGCAGATCATAGCCCAGACACATTGCAGAAAAGCAAAATGTGCTTGTAACATTACAGTTGTTTTAATTTGCAATTGTGTTTCCATCAACTACTTTTCATTGTATAATTGCTTTTTTGTTTCAAGATGTTCTTCATTAACTAAGGTTTGCTTTCAGAATAAACTTCTTATGATGTTATGATGCTAATTCTAGTAATCAGATTCTCAAAAATTGCTGACCCCATTTTCATGACCAGAGTAGAACCAGTATTAAATATTTTCAGATATTTTGCATTAGGCACACTGTTTTTATTGAAATCTGCTTACACTAGATCAATCTATTCAGTGATTGAAAAGGTGTTTTCTAATTTGTGACAATACATTTTGAGGTTACCTTCTAAAAATGCCCTCATAAAATCAATTATCTTAGACTGTCTATTCTTCTAATATATTAGCACACAAAAATTTACCTAATTTAAGTGCAGCTCCAAATTGTGATATTTCAGAAAGTTTAATATTTTTTAATGGGAACCTCAATGACTAATGCTGAGAGGTACCTTGACACTAAAAGATTAACTGAAGTTTTAAGGACCATGAAGTCCTAAGTAGCAAACCACACAGAAGCTCAAAGTATAAAAATCCCAAGAGATAGACAAAATGATGAGGAAAAAAATTACATGTCTGGTTTTTATGTTTAGGAAATTTTCTAAACTTAGTTGTCTCTGTAGTAATTCAGTACAAGAAGAAATCATAGATTGGAAAAGACCTTAAGATCATCGACTTCCAACCCCCCTACCATTTGCAGGGACACCTCACGCTAAACCATGTCAACAATGTCACCCATGTACGCATTGGGTGACATGGTTTACTATGAGGGGTCCCTGCCCATGGCAGGGGTGTTGGAACTCGATGATCTTAAGGTCCTTTCCAGCCCTAACTATTCTATGATTCTATGATTCTATCCAAAGCTCTGTCCAACCTGGCCTTGAACACCACCAGCGATGGAGCATTCACAGCTTCCATGAGCAACCCATTCCAGTGCTTTACCAACCTAACAGTAAAGAACTCCTTCCTTGTACCAAACATAAAATTTCCCCTGTTTAAGTTTGAACCTGTTACCCCTTGTCCTCTCACTACAGTCCCTAATGAAAAGCATCCCTATAAGCCCTTTTCAGATATTGGAAGGCTGCTATGAGATCTCCATGTAGCCTTCTCTTTTCCAGGCTAAACATCCCCAACTCTCTCAGCCTATTTTCATACAGGAAGTGCTCCAGTCCCCTGATCATCCTCATGGCCCTTCTCTGGACTTGTTCCAACAGTTCCATGTCCTTTTTATTGTGAGGACACCAGAACCGTACACAATACTCCAAGTGAGGACTCAAGAGCAGAGTAAGGGGGCAGGATCACTTCCTTCGACCCGCTAGTCACTCTCCTTTTGATGCATCCCAGGATATGGTTGGCTTTCTGGCTGCAACCAACACCTCCAAGTCCTTCTCCGCAGGGCTGCTCTGAATCTCTTCTCTGCCCAACCTGTAGCTGTGCCTGGGATTGCTCCAACCCAGGTGTAGGACCTTGCACTTGGCATGGTTATACTTCATGAGGTTGGCATCTGCCCACCTCACAAGCGTGTCAAAGTCCCTCTGAATGGCATTCCCTCCCTCCAATGTATCAATCGAACCACAGAGCTTGGTGTCATCACAAATCTTGCTGAGGGTGCATTCAATCCCACTGTCCATGTCACCGACAAAGATGTTGAATAAGACTAGTCCCAACATTGATCCCTGAGGGGTACCACTCATTACTGTTTCCCAGCTGGACATGGAGCCCTTGACTGCAACTCTGCACAGCCATCCAGCCAGTTCTTTATCCACCAAGTGGTCTGTCCATCAAATTTATGTCTTTCCAGTGCAGAAACAAGGATGGCATGTGGGACAGTGCCAAACACTTTGCAAAAGTTCAGGTAGATAATATCAACTGCTCTACCCCTGTCCAACAGTTCTGCAGCCCCATCATAGAAGGCCACCAGATTGGTCAGGCAGGATTTCCCCTTAGTGAAGAAGCCATGCTGGCTGTCACCAAGCACCTTGCTGTTTTTCATGTGCCTCAGCATGCCTTCAAGGACAATCTGCTCCAAAATTTTGACAGGCACAGATGTGAGGCTGACTGGTCTGTAGTTTCCTGGATCACCCATTTTCCTCTTCTTGAAAATGGGGTTATATTCCCCTTCCTCCAGTAGTTGAGAACTTCACCTGACTGCCAGGATTTTTCAAATGTGATGAACAGTGGCTTAGCAACTTCATCTGCCAGCTCCTTCAGGACCTGTGGATGGATTTCAGCCAGTCACATAGACTTGTGTACATTCGGGCTCCTAAAATGGTGTTGAACCAGATCCCCTCCTACAGTGGGCCCAGGGTCTTCATTCTCACAGTCCCTGCATCTGCCTTCCAAGACTTGGGTGGTGTGGTCAGAGCATTTGCCAGTGAAGACTGAGACAAAGAAGTCATTAAGAACATCAGTCTTCTGCAAATTCAGGGTTGCCAGCTCTGATAGCTTCCGGAGGGGGCCCATGCTGTCTCTAGTCTGTCTTCTATTTGCAATGTGCCTATAGAATCCCTTCCTATTATCTTTCACATCCCGATCCAAGTTTAATTTTAACTGAGCCTTAGCTTTCCTAACCCGGTCCTTAGCTTCCAAGACAACATCCCTGTATCCTTCCCAGGCTGCCTGTCCTTGATTTCATATTTTATAAGCATCTTTTTCCCTCTAAGTTTCCTCAGCAGTTCCTTCTACATCCAAGAGGTCTCCTGAGCCTCCTGCTGCACTTCCTTCTAGTCAGGAGGTAACACTCCTGAACTTGTAGCAGGTGATCTTTGAATATCAATCAACAGCCTTGGGCATCCCTGCCCCCTAGGGCTATATTTCATGGAACCTCTCTAAGCAGGTTCCTGAAGAGGCCAAATGCTGCTTGCTTGAAGTCCAGATTGAAATGCAGACTATCTAACAAGAAGAATTCAAACTAATGTTGCTGTCATGTTAGATATATATATATAAGGGTTTGTTTTGGGGAATATAAGAAACAATATCAATCTTCACAGTGAATTTTTTTTTTGGATGCATATATAAATCTTGATATGTCCAATAACATTTATAGCAATTCACAAAATCCAAATTCACCCAGTTATATTTTCTGGAAATTTTGGAACTCTCTCTAAACATAGTTCACTTTCAAAAGGATATTTATATCATGAAGCCAAATGATGGTGTATAATTATCACAATTACAAAGCCGAAAATAGGTACTGAAAACTGAGTATACTTCCAGTTTTTTTCAAACTCCATCAGGACTCCATCCATCAGGATAACAGCCAAATTTCTGCACTACATTTAAATCTGCATATAAAAAATAAAATGTGTCCAAGCCAAGGCAGAAGTTTCAACAATTTTTTTGCATATATCTGACTAATCTGATGGGGATATATTGTTCCTGAAGTGTACAAATACATCTTAACTATTCTTTAGCAAGATTTAAAAACATAATTTTCATAACATTAATTTTATCTTAGAGAAGATAATCCCTTATATTTCAGAAGGTTCTCCATATCTGAAATTGTAGATTATGTAGGGAACTAAAAAGGGAAAAGATGAAGGCAATAGAGAAATCTAAAAGTACATTCTGTTTTAAACTCATGTCCTGGGCTCAGCCGTAGCAGTCACTTTTCTCCTTCTTAGTAGCTGGTGCAGTGCTGTGTTTTTGACTTTCGGCCTGGGAACAGCGCTGATAACACTGATGTTTTCAGTTACTGCTTAGAATTTTTGGGCTGACCAAGCACTTTCTGATTCTCATACCCAGCCAGGCAGGAGGGGAAGCCAGGAGGAAGCAGAGACAGGACACCTGACCCAAACTGACCAAATCGGTAATCCATATCATGGCATGTAATGCCCAGGATGTAAAAACTGAGGGCAGGGACCTGGAAGAGGAGGGTTCACTGCTGGGTCAGGCTTGGTATCAGTGATAAGTAGTTGTATTCTCTTCCTTTGTGTTTCCCTTTTCTTTATTCTTATTGGTGGTAGCAGTAGTGGTTGATGTTATACCTTAGTTAACGAATTGTTCTTATCTCAGCCCGTGGGAGTTGCATTCTTTTGATTCTCCTTCCCATCCCTCCAGGAGCAGGGGGAAGAAAGAAGGAGGAGTGAGTGAGCAAATTGCGTGAGTTACATCTTAAACCATGACACCTCATTAAGTCAAGGATTTCTATTCATTCATAGGAATTTTTCTCATTCATACTCACAAACAGATCTGTTAGTCAAATTGCTTTTGAAAGATGTCCTGGGTTCAGATGGCCTGTCACATCAGTTCCACAAAAATACAAGTCTCTAGTAGATACCAGTGCACAGTGTACCCTGATACCATCAAGCTGTCGAGGGGTGGAGCTCATTTCTATTTCTGGAGTGACAGGAGGATCTCAAGAGTTGACTATACTGGAGGCTGAAATCAGCTTGACTGGGAGGAAATGGCAAAAGTACTCCATTGTGACTGGTCCAGGTGCTCCATGCATCCTTGCCATAGATAACCTCAGGACAGGGTATTTCAAAGACCCAAAAGGGTACCGATGGGCTTTTGACATTGCTACTTTAGAGACAGAGGAAATTGAGCAGCTGTCCACCTTGCCTGGTCTCTTAGAGAATCTTTCTATTGTGACATTGCTGAAGGTCAAAGAACAACAAGTGCCAATTGCAACCACAACAGTGCACCAGTGGCAATATCGCACTGAGACTCCTTGATTCCCATCCGTAAGCTGTTCTGTAGACTGGAGAGCCAAGGATTGATCAGTAGGACCCAATCACCCTTTAATAGCCCCATATGGCCAGTGCAAAAGTCTAATGGAGAGTGGAGTCTAATGGTAGACTATCGTGGCCTGAACAGTCACACCATCATTGAGTGCTGCCATACCAGGTATGCCAGAACTTCAGTATGAACTGGAGTCAAAGGCAGCCAAGTGATATGCCATGACTGATATTGCCAAGGCATTTTTCTCAATTCCTCTGGCAGCAGAGTGCAGGCCACAGGTCACTTTTACTTGGAAGGGCGTCCAGTGCACTTGGAACCAACTGCCCCAGGGGTGGAAACACAGCCACTGATCCAGACTGCACTAGAACAGGGACAAGCTCCAGAACACCTGCAATACATTGATGATGTTATTGTGTGGGGGTGATACAGTGGAAGAAGTCTTCGAGAAAGGGAGGAAAATAATCCAAATCCTGCTGAAAGCCAGTTTTGCCATAAAATGGAGTAAGGTTAAGGGACCAGCACAGGAGATTCAATTTTTGGGAATAAAATGGCAAGATGGACAGAGAGCTAACGAAGTGTGTGGCTAATTTATGGCTGGTCTTAAATTGTGACAAAAGATAAACTAGAAGAAATTATCCCAGGTCTTTAGACTTTTTTTAACACTTAAGTGCAGTTTCACAGACTACAAAGAGTTGGCTTAGCTCTTGCTGTCAAAAGACAAGATGATCATGCATATAATTCCTTTTCTATAAAGACCATAAAAATACAAATATTCACCTGCAAAAATATTCAGAATTCTATTCCTTCTCACATCGTCAAAGAAAAAATGGTCAATATTAGCATCAATAGGTGAAAGAGTGAATGCATTTTTTCAGTTTGCTATTATTCAGCTCATTTTTGTGCATTCTGATCCTGAAATTGTTCTCAGTTTAGCAATCTCAGCAGTACAAAATACACTATCCTTTACAGCCATCCTCACTCCCTAGTCTCATATACCCTCGCCTCTCTAAATTAACCCAAAGAAGCACCGTATAAATCAGACTGTACTGGAAATCCAGAATGTAAGTATAACAGAAATCAAAGCAATATCAGGTTTCTTTACAAGGCAATAGGAACACTCCCTTAGTTTTTGTTAACCTCTTCATTTCTTATTCCAAAGATGGCTTACTAGCAGGATAAGAGAAGTTTTATCAAAAGATAGCTTAAAAATGGTAGATTAAATCTAATTATTAACAAAAGATAGATATTTGTAAAAGTTTATGATGATACATTTATAATTTATGGTGATATTTTAAAGAAATGATTTTTATGATGTATTAAGTGTAACTGGTATTTTGGATAATTAAAGCAAAATAATTTTTCTGTCATACATAGTAGAATATGCAGACAGTCCTGCGGGAAAATACCTAACTAACAATATATGCTTTATATGCTTTTGTAATACATGCATATGCATATATATACTAAAAAAAAAAAAAAAAAAAAAAGGAAAATATATTTACAAAACCAGTGTTTACTAAGTAGAAAATAATGGATGTAAGCTTTATCTCTCTTGTGGACATGAAAGTTTTAATTTGTATGTCCACAGAGTGTATTTTCCACAGAATTCATGTACTTTTCTGGTGAAGTGTTGCAAAAAAAAAAAAAAATTAGAGCTGGAAATATAACATTTCTGCCCTACTTCTCTATCCAGAATTGGCTAATCTGATTTAGCTGAAATTTTCTCAGAATACTTACCCCAAAAGATACATTGGCTCAGAAAATATTCAGGTGCCTGGCTGAAGTGTAACAAAACTAAAAAATTGAAAGAAGGCCATATTTAGAAGTCTTTCAGTAATATTAAGCAATATGCTAGTTCTGTCTTTAAAACTACGTGGAAGTGATTGTTGATCAGACATGGAAAAATTACAGTAAAAAAAAAATACAGTTTTTGTATGCTATAGAAATGGAACAAATTCAAAGTATAATGCCACAAAACTAAAATCACAAAGGATCATATTTAACCTAGGTGCCTAATGTTATGGTCTTATTGAAATTGATTGTTCTGCAAAGAATCATAAAAATCAGCTTAATAATTTACCATCTTTTTTACTTACGCTTTTTTTCCTAGACAAACTTCCATGGACAGTAAAATGATATGCATTCATAGCAGGAAAACTCTTTCTCCTGAAGTTGCTAAACCACAATGTTAACTTCTGCCCTTGATTAAAATATTTCCAATATTACAGTGTGCAGGAAATGTCATGGTTCCTTAGAGGAACCTTTGCTGAATGATTGCAAATGGTTCAAGGCAGCAGGCAGCATACAAATGAGGTCTACAAGACAGTAGTTTCTTCATTTTAACATCAATATCTATTTCATCGCTTATTTTAACAATATAAGGAAAGCCTGACTAATATAAAGCTCAAAAGGTAAATATTTCAGTCTCAAATTTTTTGCAGTTTTTTTTTTTTTTTTTTTACAAATTCTCATCTAAATTTTAATTAAAAATGGAACAAACAATTATACAGTTGTAAAAATTACAAGTCTTTAAGTTCCAAAAATGTACAAGTATTTGGAGGTTCATCACAAAGAGATGGAAGAGAGTTATTTCTGCTGAGAATTATTCTGCATGAGCTCTCTATCTTGAAAGATCTAAGAACCAGTCTATCCATACAGTGGAAGTATGCAACTCAGTCATCTCACCTCACAGAGCTTCAGCTCACCACAAATACTGACACAGGAAGAGTCAAGTTTAATGCCAGAGCCATTATCAAGACAAGATTACCAAGGCATAGGTTGGAAGCACTTGCTAAGCACTTCTCAATTCTTATCATTTCTTATGTTTGGCATAGAATTGCTTACTTTCTAGATGATGTGGAACTCTTTTCCTCTTGCAAGTGAGTTTCCACAAATAATTTGATGTACAAGAGTGTGCTTCTATAAATGTTAGGGTAAATTAATGTGATTAAAAGGCAAATGCTTTCAGCAGGATTGTTTTGACATTTTAAACAAATTCAAGCCTATATGATTTCCTTCTCTTTCTATAGCATTTTCTATGTCCATTTTTGGTTTAGATTGTTACTAAAACAAAAACACTTGTCCCCTTATTTTTCTTTGGTTAATATTTGTTCTTACTATAATTTTGTATGGCTCCAGTACTCTGAAAGGTCTAGCACAGATTTTGTATTTGAACAGCAGCAAGCTTTTGAAGTGCCTCTCCTGATGTGTGACACTAGTGTTCTGATTCACATCACGGAGCAGGTTCTTTTAAGATAAAATTTACTGAAAGATGTGTCATAGGGCTGCAGTTTATGTGCTCTATCTGCTAATTGGCTGGATTCAAAGGCACAGACTGGAGATAATCTGAAGTACATTACTGAAAATAGAACAGTGTGAAATAAGAATAGTCAGGTTTTGGTCAACAACAGTTTTGGTTTATGGGGCTGCACCCAACTGGTCTCTTTACTCGCCATTGTAGCCATATTGTAGTTAAGTTCCTGTGATCACTTAAGAAATTCTGGTGCCATCCTCAACTTTATTCTATTTCATTATTGTTATGGAAATAATAACCTTATTTTCATTTCATCTCTAACTCCAGGGTGAAATTCTTGATGCTGCTTACTCAGAGAAAAACTCCACCCCAGACTTGCAACAGACAAACAAAAAAAATTTCTTCCCCAGAAGGATGGCAGCTACTATTTTTAAAGTACAAGGAACTCCATTTTCAGCTCCACAGATATGAAGAATTGGGAGAAATTGTACATATATGCTATGTATTTATGGTGGATAACATCTTTTTATAATGGTCAATAGAGGGTTGGGTTGAAAGCCATTTTTCAGGCTGCATACATGTACACAAACTAAAGAAGGGAATGGTTGCCTTTGGCTCTAACTGTTAAAAAACACTTATCAATCTTCATCTGTGCCTTCAAGAAGCTGCTTTTTGAGAGCAATTTATGTTACATTTGCCACAATATCTCGTTTAATTCTTTTCATCCTAAATATCCTGTCAGCAAGGGGAAAGTCTTCCTGGTTTTAATGAATTTTGAGATCATTGATTCTTTGCTTTTTCCTTTCCTGTTTTTACACATGCAGACACAAATGCACAAACACACTTTTAGCCTGCAGGCTATGTAAGATGTATGTCAAGCCCTTGGTGAAAATCCTATTACTGACATATACCTAGATAACATGTAACTTTACTTTTAAATCTCTATCAGCTGCTGCAAATGAGCCTCTGGCACCTAAACATAGTTGGGTAAAACAGTAAATTGAAAACAATATTTGTTTAATAGTTTTCAATTAAAGAGTCCTTAAATCAATAGACAGTAGGCTATAACATCCACAAGCCTGCTATAACTTACCAGAAAAACACAAAGAAAATAAGAGTCAGAGAACCAGAAAATACTAATGAAAATCATGAACTATATTACATTTTAAAAATAAATGCAAATCTTGGATTGATAGACATTATTAACACCCAAAATGAAAATGGCCGGAGAATGCTGTGTCACATTTCTTCTGTATTAAATACTAGAAAGAAATGACACAATGCAAATCTTATCAAGGAGAGCTAAAAATTTGTAAAAGACAAGTTGCTTACAAAAGTGCAGAGAAAGGTTTAGTGTAGATATACTAATAATGCATCATATACATGGGGAACTGTGATTCCCATTTTGGGGGAAAATTATTAATCACCCTCATCCCTACAGTGTAAACTGGTGAGGTGACTGCTCTCTGGATCCTCAGCAAAAACCTAGGAACCAGGAAATGGAACTCAAGCAGACACAGATGCAGTTTTTCTCTTAGAAGAATTCTCCTACTTCTACCTTGAAAGAGAGGACAATGAAATAAGAAAGGATTACTTTGAACCAAAAGATAAAAAACCTGAACTGATGATTGTTCTGTGTATAGTTACCTGTATCACTGATACACATACCTAAGGAAACTGGTCTTTTAAAAAAGAGGAAGTTTTTATTAAAAAACACTGAAGAAAAAATGCAAATAGCTGTAAAATTTTATAACCGGTGCTTGAAAGATCAAATGGATTAGACTCAGTTGTATGTATAAACTTGTAATATGATTTGTGCCACTTCCACTTTTTAAGGAGGAGGAGAGGGAGGAAAACAAAAAAAAAAAAAGCAAAACAAAACAAAAACAAAAACAAAAACCCCCCCCCCCAAAAAAAAAAAAAAAAAAAAAACAAAACAGCAAAATCCCAATGACAATCTGCAGTAAATAAATTGGCAATTGCACTAATGAAAACTAATTAAAATCTATATACTTTTTAGAGTGGTTTAAAAACATCTTTGGTCATAGCTCCACTGAAAGAAATTACATTTTGTTTATAACTAATAATAAAGCAGATATTCATGACCATTCTCTTTTAATATGACATGAAATAATCATGAAATTATTTAGTTTTATAACAGGAATGTAAATCCAAGAAATGCCAGTGTATCAGAGGCAAAGCAAAACCACGTCTTGTTTTAATGACACTGTACAAGGGACAGTATTTGTTGGATCAACCAATGTCAGAAAGGGTACAGTATTGCTGAGGACAAATTAGAAAAACATTAGGGGGATGCATCATTATCCTGTTCCTAAGGTGCAAGGCAATTCTGGAAAGGGTGTCTGTCTTAGAGCAACCAGCTTTACACTTTTTCCATCAATACTCTTAGCTTAGACCTTGGACAGTGTTTCCATGCACAGCTTTGCATCACAGAATGCTTTTCTCCATTATTTCCCCCTGGAAATGACAAAAACTGACTACAGTGAAACAAGTCACGACTTTATTTGACCAAATGTAATCTCAATACATTCAGTTTAAACTGCAGAAGCAAGTGCAGTCACTTTAAAAAATAAACAAGTATTTAATATTACTACAATTTGTTAAATTCTGAACAAAATTATGAGAGTGATAAAATATCATCACTGGATTCTCCTTGGATAAACTGTATCTGCCTAACTAGCTATGTATTAAAATTCTGAGAAAGCCACTATCTCTGCCAAAATCCACTAAGCAGTCTATAGTATTAACACAAAAGAAAGAATTAATAAAGCAGATTTTTGGTTGAAAAATAAAAGGTGGGCATAAATGAACCTAGGAGGCAGTTCCATGCTTCAGAGACAAATACAGTTTTCTGTCACACGTGTTCCTCAGGGAAATGAGCAGCAGCAGCAAGGCCAAGTCAAGAAAGCTCTCTGAGACACAAAGCAATATTGTAAAGTACTCTACCGCATGCTCACATTCCTCTGGGAACTGTTATCTTGCTCAAACAAATCCAACTCACTAAAACTGACAGTTGTGTGCTGCTCTTTTTTTCTTAAAGGATTAACATTAGGTAAAAATATAAAGTGAGAGTATCTTTCAAGAGGCAAACTAACTGAGAGACTACCTAATCACTGCTGCTAAGGGAAGGAGTCTTTTTCTTGCACTATGACTAGCACAAGTGATTCACCAAGAAACTGTTTTTTTCAAGCTGTTTTACATTCTTAAAATAAGAGAAAAAAAGAAAACTGAACCACCAAATTATCCCTGGAGAGCAGTAAATATATGGGAAAACCTCTTAAAGACTGAGAACCCCTTCAGATAGACATTTCTAAAGATTTTGGAGCTATTATTTGGGTGTACATAATACACATGTATCTTTCTGTATGAGTATTTTCCAAATATACTACCTTTTAAACCATTTGATTCTGGTGAACTGTAGCTTTGCAGAGCTAAAAAAAAAAAAAAAAAAAGAGAAAAAAAATATAGCGAATAAATAAATAAATAAATAAAGTCTTAAAATTGAGACAGAATTAATTTACCCAGCTGTCTAAAACCTACCAGCAGATCCTAAATTTAAAACTGATTCATCTGGCTATCCTGAGTATAGAGGCAGCAAAGACATGTAGTTTACATTGCATGCCCTACCTTTAGAGTATCACTCTCGAAAATCTTCATTTACTACTTTAAAACCTAAGAACTCAATGGAAACCATAGTCTGCAATTTCTGTGATACAAATCAAACCTCATTATATAATTATAACAAGCTTTAATCTATACAAGTCAAGGGCAAGGAAGCCATTGCTATCATTGGATAATTACCATATAATTTTAAAACTTAAACAGTATGATTTACAGCTGTGGTGATCCACAAATATGGATTTCTACCTCTGCTAAGCAAACTGCTTCCCAGGCAAACTGCGGCAGGTCCTCCATTTCTAAAAGGGTTGCTCCTTTTAGAGGGTGATTTCAGATGTACAAATGAAAAACAGAAATATAAATAATATCCCAATGATGCTACCATGAGCAATCAGTAGCTAAACACAGTACTCTTTATTGTGAGAGGTGGGAAATAGAAGTTTCATTAAGCACCTATCTAAAGTACTTGGATAATAAATTAAATATTTTATTTCAATCTTAATAGACCAGGCAAAATAAAAAAACGTACTTGTGCTTATTACTGTAATTTAAGAAGTAGAAGCTAAATTTTTTTTTCCTCAAAAACTTTGTTTTCCTATATAATTCAAGACTACCTGAAACAAATATGATGCAGACATATCTTAAGTAGAAGGTGATATGATTTCTAATAATGAAGATACAAATCTCATTAAGACATCCTGATTGCTTATAATAATTTTTATGTTTAACAGGAACGACAGAAGGTAGTATTTCACAGCCTCAGCATGTATATTGCCTCATCAACTGTAAACTCATTCATATTCCTTACAACTACCTGAAATACGACAGCCAGAAGGCTCTTCACATTTACAAAATGTATTTTACTGTCCTGACATCCCTTATTCTAGAGCCAGCAGTTTCAGGTTGTCCCAGAGTCCTGTCTGGTAATTCAGAGCAATGCACAGTGCTCTATTGAGAAATTTTTCAGTGCTGGGAAATGAGGCCCTGTATATGTTTACTTAAGTGCGCCTCCATAGTCCTTAACTAGAAGGGACTTGCCAGTAGTATCACGAGGAAACCTAAATGTGACAGGTAACTGTCTGGAAAGGGATACCTTACAGATTCACAGGGCTAGAGGTCTTTAGAACAAGTGATTGACTAATATGCACAAAGGTAAAGTCCAAGAGAAAACTAAAAAAAATCTTGGGGAGGTAGGGGAGCAGAGAGTGAGTCATAGTATCATAGAATAGTTAGGGTTGGAAAGGACCTTAAGATCATCTAGTTCCAAAACCTCTGCCATGGGCAAGGACACCTCCCACTAAACCATGTCATCCAAAGCTCTGTCCAACCTGGCCTTGAACACTGCCAGTGATGGAGCATTCACAACTTCCCTGGGCTGCTCATTCCAGTGCCTCACCACCCAAACAGTAAACAATTTCTTCCTCAGATCCAATCTAAACTTTCCATGTTTAAGTTTGGATCTGTTACCCCTTTTCCTCTCAGTACAGTCCCTCATGAAGAGTCCCTCCCCAGCATCCCTATAGGCCCCCTTCAGACATTGGAATGCTGCTATGAGGTCTCCATACAGCCTTCTTTTCTCCAGGCCCATTATGTCTGGTTGCAGCATGACTGTGCTCTCTGTCCAAGTATAAAAATTTGACAGTTCATACTTTGCAATTGGAAAAAATGAGGTAAACCAACCTCAACAAACCCAGCAGAATACATTTACTAACTGAAACATTACAGAAATCGTTACCACTGAATCTTCGAAAAGTAGAGTCATATGTATAGAGAGAAGGAAGAATCACTATTAAGAATGCAGTTTAAACAGTTCCCAGCTAAACTAAGCAAAAAGTGTATTAACAATGCACACACACACAAGTGGTCAATAAATAAACTACAAAGCTCAAGGAAACAAAAAGGACTTCAGGCGATTATTCTTCCGGCTTATATTGGAAACCTTTCTAACCTGTCATGTTAAAGGAGAAAGGATCAGTAGTTCCTCAGGATGACATCCTCAGTGATGTTTAAGTACCTGAACTTGTTTACCTATAGGTACAAAGAATCATAGTATCATGGAACACTTTGGGTTGGAAAAGAACTAAAAGATCAAAAGGAGTGCGACCAGCAGATCAAGGGAGGTGATCCTGCCCCTCTATTCTGTTCTTGTGAGACCTCACTTGGAGCACTGTGTGCAGTTCTGGTGTCCGCAACATAAAAAGGACATGGAACTGTTGGAACAAGTCCAGAGGAGGGCCACAAGGATGATCAGGGGACTGGAGCACCT
>JASSUY010008192.1:0-12662 GCA_032466535.1 Forpus xanthops | reverse complement strand
GAAGTTGTGAATGCTCCATCACTGGTGGTGTTCAAGGCCAGGTTGGACAGAGCCTTGGGTGACATGGTTTAGTGTGAGGTGTCCCTGCCTCTGGCAGGGTGGTTGGAACTAGATGATCTTAAGGTCCTTCTTTGTTTCTATGATTCTTTCCGTTTTATAACATATACTTGTTTAAGAAAAAAAAAAAAAAGAAAAATTTGTTTTATGCTGATGTTCATTTCAGAGTAGGTAGGATGAAGAAAGAAAAGACAGCTGTTGGAGGTAAAGAGGGATCCTATTTCATACTGTTTCTAAAAAAAAATCCAGTTTAAAGAGCATGTTATGTGGATAAGAATTGTGAATCTGTTTCAATTACATGGGTGTTTTGATAAAACACTTGAAGCTAAGATTTAAAGAAGACACAAAAGTAGTATAGGCATCTGCAAGGAACCCAGAGAGAGCATGAAAATCAAAACAACTAGGATTAAAGAGGTAGGTAAAGGCAATATTACAGGTATAATCTTGAAAAACTTGAGTTTGAAACTTGTAGTGTGATCACTGTTCCAGCTCCTGAGTATGTTGCTCTAGGAACAGACACTTAAAAAAGCCCTATGAGAAGAAACAGTTTCTGAAGAATTGGGATCTAAATTATTTAGATTTCGTACAGTCTTTATTTTCTTATATCTTACCTGGATACAACTGCAGCAAGGCATCAAAGCAAATGAATAATATGCTAGTTTAGATTACTGAGCAGCTGCCATCTATATAGAAATAGTGACTGAAAGCACTACACAATTCATAGAAAAACATGCATTTAGTTTCTTTTTTTTTTATGCTATGTCTATAATGAAGAGTAACACTGTAAATCCAGTCAATTTAAGCTGTACAAAAACACTAGAAGGTCTGTCCCATAGGAAACAGTTATACAACTTGCAGAAAACAATCAGGGTTAATTAGCTGCGACCTTTCAGGCACCATTCCAACATGCTGAAGTTCATGGCTTTTGACACAGATGGGGTAGTGAAATATCGAAACTGCTCATGTCAAGGGTGATTGTGCTTAATGATGTGTCTAAACTAGTGGAGGTTCTTTGTCCTTGTCTCGCTGTTTTATGTGCTATACTTCGTCGTTAATGTGGATCTCTTTACACTTGTTTCCACAAGCAGTGCATTTTTATATCCCATGATTTGTCTAATACACTAGGTTCCTTAGTTGAGTAGAATGCTTGCTCGTTATGGCACTGGCACTGCACTGAGGACTTTTAGTGAGATTTAGAGCTAAAACTGGCTGCTGTGTGCTCATGGTATGCTCGTTATAGTATCAGTTTCTAACCCTTACCTCCTGCCTTGCTACAGAAAAGAATCTGAAAAATCACTTCAGTTATTAAAGTGGTATTTCCTTCCACCACTGTTCCACAGTTTTTGTTTTCTGCTTGCTGATTTAGAGTCATGTTCTCTTAATAAA
This sequence comes from Forpus xanthops, assembly GCA_032466535.1. NCBI lineage: Eukaryota > Metazoa > Chordata > Aves > Psittaciformes > Psittacidae > Forpus > Forpus xanthops. Next base: position 11,219 of record JASSUY010008192.1, on the reverse strand, counting down.
ATTTGAAGCAAATTGCTAGAATACATTGATACTCCAGCCTCTGACCTTAAGGGCAAATATTTTACAAATTCCCTATCTTCCCTTAGATATTGTGAGCCCTCTTTTCTTTAGGTACAACTATTTCACATGAGCCGTGTAATAATGAGCAATTCCAAAACCAGTATTTATACTAAATAGACATGAAACCATTCAAAGGTAAAATCTAAATGTATATATCTTGTAAGTTAAATAATATATGGCATTTGAGCTTAGTTACAAGATGTATAAAATGAATAGTTTGTTTTCATCAATGTCACTTCACTACTTCAAAAACTTTTTGTGAAGCTAATATGTAGCTACCAATTTTTCTCAGTGTACTTGTACAGAGACTCTCCTTCTGGTCACCTGTATTAGACCATAAACATTTTCACTTACATAATTACTCATCAGACTGTTATTTGACTTGATATAGCTTGAGACGAATTCACCTTTGAGATTTCCCAAGGTGCTTCTTGCCTCCAAAGCTGGCATGTCAAAAGCCCTAGGAACTTCCATGTTTTTTGATTAGAATATAATGGTGGGACTGCAATTCAGGCAGAGCTTTAAAGGAAGAGCCCCAAAGGCTCTCTATTTAATCTTCCCATTATATAGGAACATAAAAACAAATACCTATGTGTTTGGTGAAAAATCAAAACTAGTGGGTGAGCCAGTTCAGAACTCATTTGTATCCTGCCCTCAGTGTCCTCTGCAAAAGTGCATCCCTCCTTCATCTGCTTCCATCCTGCATTAAGAAACGTGGCTAAAGCTGAACATGATTACTTCCTCAAGCAAGAAGTAAATTGCCCCGTCTCCAGAAGGTTCAAATTCACCAGCTCTGCAATAGTCAGGAGATGGTAAACAGGCAGCATTCCTGCCTTCTGCTATGGTCTTTTCATAGAATGGACGTTACTGCACGCATGCAGCAAACTGAACAAACAAGCTTTACAGCTATTTTCTATATAATGTTGTTACCTAGCAGTAAGTTGAGATAAATTGAATCACTTTAAAGTGTTTAAAAGTTATCTACCATGTTGCTGGGGAGGCGAGCAAAGAAAGCTTTCACTGTTTGCCTCTGCAACATTGTCCATGAATCTTTAGATTAGGTTTTATTTCTTTCTTATGAAAGATTTTTATTTTTAGCTGCTCTTTTTGTTTGTTTTACTCCCCTTTCTCCTGCCTTGAAGGGTAAGGCCATGCTATATTGCAGTAGATTATATATTTACAGCTTAATTCTTTGTGTTAGAAGTTTTCAGGACACACACACATTTTAGCTTGAAATTTTAATTGTATGTATTTATACCTAATTATGTATTCAGTTTCTCCTTTCTGTGGCTTTATTATTATTTTTCATGGTTTTCTGTCCATTATTGCTTTGCAAAAGACCAGTGCAAAACAGGAAAATGATAACCAAGGTAAATAATGCAGAATGGTCCTTTACAGAAGGGAATTTTTTTCCTATATTTTGTTTCTTTGAATTGCAGTTGGGCAAATTTGATTTCTAAGTTGTCTGTGTCCTTTTTCTAAAGCACTTGAAAACATTTAACCATATATTGATGCCTAACTAAATCCTACTGAGGTACTGAAAAATCTCCATCATTCTTCATCTTCCTAAAACCTTTCGATTTTCTCTTTCACCATTTTTTCTGTTTTCTTGAGCAGAGGAGAATATAAGCAGTGCCTCTTCATTCTTAGAATGCTGCTTAAGAGTCTGTGTTCTGAAACTTTGCAAACCTAAAAATTGCAGCATGATGGTCACCTATTGTAGTAGTTTTATATTAAGACATATTAAAGGGCAGCCAATGGACTTCTACTAATCTGTTCATCATTTGTATGCATGCATATGTATGTGAGTGTACTTCTAATGCGTTGAGACCTATAGCACTTCAAAGTATACATGGTTGCGTTATAAATATGTATATATCTCAAAATCTGCCCTAGCCATGCCATATCTTCTGTAGTTTGAGATCACTTTGAATACTTTTAAGTATGTGACTATAATATTCATTATCTGCTTCTACATCAGTTTCAGTATGTTAATATAATGCATGTCATCTCTATGTGAAGACATATTCCAAATGAAAAGAACTAGCTTTAGAGAAGTATTGTAGGTTGTGGTTCTTAATACTGTTAAGAGATAAATGTATATAATATTCATTTGTGCGTTGCTGGAAGAGTCTGTACATACTGTATGGATAGTAAAAAAGAAAGAAGGGCTGTTCCTTAGTAGGGTAGTACTTAGGCACTTGGTAACTTAAAATTAAGAGTCTTATCCCAAGCCAGAGAGAAAAGCTAAAGGAAACCTACCAGAAATGGACAACAATTAGTTTGAGACTGGTAATTCTCATCTAGGAAGGGTAATCCTAAACTATGGATAATAGAATCCTAAAATGGTTGAAAAGACCTTATAGATCATCTAGTTCCCACTCACATGCCACTGGCAGCGACACCTTCCATGTTCCAAGCCCCGTCAAACCTGCCTTGATCACTGCCAGGATTGGGACAGCCATAAGTTCTGTGGGCAACCTGTGCCAGTCTCACCACCCCGAGTGAAGACTTTTTTCCTAATATCTAATCTAAATCTACCCTTTTTCAGTTTAAAGCCATTCCCCCTTATCCTGTTGCTACATGTCTGTGTAAAAAGTCCCTCTCCAGATTTCTTGTACACCCTCGTTAGGGATTGCAAGGCCTGTAAGAGCCTTCTCCAGGCTGAACAAGCCCAACTCACTTAGCTTGTCATTATAGAATAGGTTCTCCTGCCCTCTGACCATCTTTGTGGGCTCATTTGAGAAGATCTATATCCCTCTTGTGTTGGACCCGTCACAGAGTTTTAAAGAATATCTGTTTGGGAAACTGAACCTTAAAGTATTATAGTTGGGAATGGAAATAAGTACATACCCTGACTTCTAGACCTAAGTGTCTGGGTGCTTAACTGCCATTCTAATATTAAAACTTTTAATTCTGCCAAATGTTATGTAAATGTTTGTTTACTGCATAGCTCACCAACTATTCACTGAATTACTTCATAATTTCCATATTCATCACTACAGAAATTTACATTTTGGAAATCTAATGAAACAGATTGTTAAATATAGTACTTGGAAGGAAAATAAGTAGCCAGGAAAAAAACTACATGGAAAAAAGGGAGAAGAGTTATCATCACCCCTGATAGAGCCTGAGTACCGCAGTAGTTCATTTTGTATTTGTTTTTTCATGTAAATAACTTTTAAGATTATTCTGATAAAAATTCTTATATGTTTGTTTCAATGTTTTTGAGTTCATTCAGACTTCTAATTAACTACAGCAATAGTTTCCAAATAAAATCAATATGTTATTTTGTTCTTATGTAGCTCAAGGTGGACTGTTTATAGATTCTTAGACTGTTGTTGTTATCAAACCCCAACTTTGATTCTGTAGGAAGAAACACAAGTATGAATGCTTCAATATAGACTACATTGACTATAAGGCTTAAAGAGAGTTCCCTCATGCTTTCACTATAATACTGCAGTACAATTCTGTTTTTAAGCTGTGGTTTTCTAGCTAACTTCCCAGAAAAATGAGTTTTAACTTATTTGACTATTTTAAATACTTAATCAAATAAACTTAGAGTTTTCTCTCTTAGCTCTATTTATTCTCACTGTGAAATTTCTCTTAATGAATGCCATAAGGAAGTTTACTTTAAAATGCTGGCTCACAAACGCAATATAGCTGCTAGCATACTGTTGTCTTCTCATTGATGCTTTAGCAAGAATTCGGTTAAGCTTCATGTTCTGTGTGAAAGAAGCGGCACATATTGTTGTTTGGTGTTTTTTTTTTTTCCCAACAAATCCATATATACCTTATTAGTGAATCTTGCATATTGCTGTATTTTCCTTGATTTTGAGTAGAACAAAATATTATATTTATCAGGAGAAATAATATTTTTTTTTTTTCTTTCTCAAGGTGGATAGCTCTTTTTCCTCTCACTATGCTTAATAATCATAAAACTTATGGTAGCTAAGAGGTTATTTAATCTATTTCCCTTTCACACAGTCACTTTGAGGATGCAGATCCCATTCTTGAGGGAGCTTTCTGAGAAAATAATTAGACAAATACAACCACATTGAGTAAAAAGAACAGCATGTTTGTTCTTTTGCATTTTTGTTCCCTTTTTTTTGCTTCTTTGTATATACTCAAAAGCACTGAAATGGGTTGCCCAGGGAAGTTTTGTGTTCAAAGTTGGTGGTGTTCAAAGCCAGATTGGGCGGAGCCTTGGGTCACATGGTTTAGTGGGAAGTGTCCTTGCCCATGGCAGGAGGGCTGGAACCAGACAATCTTAAGGTCCTTTCAAACCCTGACTATTCTGTGATTCTACGATTACTGAATAGAGTGCCTCGCTGTAAGAGACAACAGACAGCATTGATCTTGGGTGAATACGAAAGAGGCTTATATGGCCTTTTGAGGTACCTTTATTGTTCTGTATTTCCCTTGGTATTTTGTCATCTGTAGACTAAACAGAACAATTAATTTTTATTTTTTTCTCTTCTTGTGGATTAGCGTTTTCAGATGATCATGCTTTTTATTAGTATTTTGATATCTAAAAGGAAAATTCAACCTCTGAACCTTAGTTCAGTGTCTAATACTGGACAAAGAGCTGAAGTTGATGAATGGGAGAATTAAAGCATGATTTCACATATCTAGAAAAATTATGCTTCCGTTCATAACTCTTAGAAACAACCTGACATTTTGACTTGTGTTAATCAATTCTCTGACACTTCTTTCCTTTATTATTATTAGAGTCACAACTTTTGCATTCTTCCATTTTTTTAATAATATCACATCTCTTCTAAAGAAGTTATCAGGTGTGTCTGCAATTTGCTTTGAGGTTACTTTAGCTGATGCCCTGGGTCAGCTTTTATCTGACTTAGTTTTTTTTTTTTTATTTAGAAAATTCGAGAGCTAGCTGTGCCTTAGTGCTCTGTCACTGGTATTAATTATGTTAAAAATGTAATTTTAGTGAACACTGAAGTAAAGTAAGCCCCTAAACATTTTGGCTGTGGTGGCCTCTTCCACGCAAGGCTTTCCTTCGCTTTTGAGTAGTGTACAAGTCTTTATTTTTTCTCCTTCCTTTTATCTAATGTACTTGTAGACTGATTTTTTTTCTTTCTTTGCTAAATATATCTCATTTTGTTTACTGAAGGTTTTTTGTCCTTACACAATTGCACTATTCTTTGTATATTCATCCTTACTAATTTTTATCCAATTGCCATATTTTGGTCCTTTCCTTTCTGGATTTCAAGTCGTAGAAGGCTCTGTGAATTAATCAAGTTTATTTCTTACTACCTTTTCTATACTTTCTCTGCAATGTGATAATGGGTTTTCTTTACTTTTATATTGCATTCTTTTAAAGTGACAAGATTTTTGAGTCAGAATTTCCCAGTATTTCTTGCTATGGGAACTTTCTTGTGTGCAGAGCATAATATAGTCTGTGTTTACAATGAAGCTAATAATGCCTGTGTTTAATTCTCCCTTTCCAAAGCTTTTTCTTTTTTCTTTTTCTTTTTTTAAGAAAAATATAAATTATTCCTAGCATTAATCTAAATTAAAATGTGGTGTTCCAACCTATCCTTATTAATAAGTAGTGCTAAGTAATAATTTCACCTCTTAAAGTATCCAGTGACTTGAAAATGTTGGGTTTTAAATAGAACAATATACTTTTCTGGAGAAAATCAGTTTTTATTCTATTCCTTAATTACATGTAAGAAGATACATATAAAAAAATAGCATATAAATGTTGTCTAACACCATTTCAGATTTCTGGACTATTTCAGAATCAATTTCTGGTAAGATTTCAGGTTGATAAAATTTCTGATCTCCCACATTAAGACATTAATATAGGTAGCTCTTCATATCCATCTGTTTGTTCTTCAGTGTGCCAGCATTGAAGATGGGTAGCATACTTTTGAATAATTTGTAAAAGACTACAAATAACAAAAGTGTAGAAAATATTTTAATGGCATTTGGGAAATGTAGAACATTTCAGCTGTCTTGAGGCTGAGACTACTTGATAGTTAATGACTGATGTGCACACCAAAAAACACTAAGCTTTCTTTGATTTTGACATTTTACAAAGCTATATAATAGGTTTAGTATATATATATTCATTATATTCAGAATATTCATCATATCAAATACAACATATTTGTTGAATATATTGAAGAACTTCCTTAACTGTATATTTTTTCTATTTTTCTAAACTTATTGTCCTATGTATTCTAGAATTAGTCTAGAAGACGGATAGGACGTGGGTGGAAGGAGTTTGCTCATTATTTTTCTGAGCTATATGCAATACTCTGGTGCTAGAAAATAAATGTAGTTAAGCCAAATTGGTCTCTCATTGTTAGTGAAAATGTTAGAATCTGTTAATACAGTAATTACACAATAACTTCATTAGAGATGGATATGTAATGTTTTCCATTACACTTACCATATGAGAGTTTGATAAATGCGCAGTTAACTAGCTTCACCTTCACAGCAGCTGACCAGCATTAACACTGTGTTCTTCATCTTCCAGCATTCAAAAGAAAGTCTGCATATTGTGTCTGGAAGTTTAATGTTAGAAGAACATTTCAAATATTTAAAATAATACAAAAATAATGCTGACAACAAGTTCTGCCATGGAATTAAGTAGTTATATTGCCAAAAATGTTACACAGATGTATTGTAGATACCATATTTCTAATGTATGGCTCACAATCAGTTACTAGAAGAAAGAAGCACCTTCAAGGACTGTATTGACAACATGTAATTGGGAAGAAAAGTAGCCAGATGACAAACTAAATATACTTAATATCACATCCATCAAATTAGAAATGTTTTCTACTTACTAAAATTTAATAGCCTGTAAACCACAGTAGAATGTTTATCTTCAGCAACAGTGTGGGTCAGGAGATGCTGAATACAGCCTGAATTTGAGGGGACTAATATAAAAGCTAGACAGAGAGGAACATGCTAAATGCAAGGGTATTTTTTTCTGTTCATTGAAAAGATCTTAATATTTGAACAAGAAGTTCAATTCCTCATCTTAGGAAGGTTAAAAATGAATTTTAAAAATACCACTGTTGTTCTTTCAGAGGTCTCTTAGTGTCTTTAATTTTTTCTTTTGTTGACTAAGCCTCATTTATAGATGTCTTTTCACAGCTTTGTATTTTATTATGTAAATATTATTTTGGAATCCTTGTAGTGCACTTGAGATATCTTTCTTTGGCAGCATAAGTTAAAAGGTGAAATGCCGTTTTGTAACTGAGTTTAGATTGCCAGCTGGGATTTTGTGAAGTCACTGTTTCAAAGTATTGGCACATATTGCTAACAAATTTTGTATTGCCATTAGTAGTTATACTCAAGCCTATTGAGTCAGAAAAGCTGAATGTAATGTATATGCACATGTAATACCCATGTGGGTATAAAATGAGTGTAGACCATTGTTTTTATATATGTGTACATATAAACTTACATATGTACATATAACACTAATACTCATTAGTGCCAGGCATTCATTTTTCAGTAATACCAAAGTAATAGGCTTAAAAAATACTAGCAATGACAAATATTTTCAGTAGTAGTTACTATTCAAAATAGATATAGTTTTAGTTACTTTCAGTTTTCAACTTTAGGGAAGCAGTTTGATTTTAAAAATTAAGAAAAAAAAAAAAGTGAAATTTTTCACTTCTGGATGATAAACATGCTGACTTTTGTACTTAAATCACTGACTAGAATGCAAAGCAGGTTGGTTATGTCTGAAATTCATTGACTTGATACTGACCTAGGAAAAAAACAGTGTAGTTAATAAAAAACTATTTTACAAAGAATCTCTGCTGTCAAATAGTATTTCAAATAGCAGTTGTTGTCCTCTTTCTGACCTGCTAAAGCGGTAAGAAAATGAAGCCTGGTAATGAAATGTACTGAAAATATCTAGAAGAGAGTTGTATATTATGAAAACCATCCTATTACTGATTAATATTTATTATTGTTCATATTTGTGATTCAGATTTTTCCTAAGCTCATTTTTATGCGTATTTACACTGCTAGTTCATTTTCAAGCAATAATCATATTTTAAGCTTTGAATATCAGTTTCTCCTTGTGACAGTTCTACCAGAAAAGAAGCCCAGTTTGCAAAGTCTAATTACAGTAAAATTCTGACTCCCTTAGCCTTGTTATTGGCAAGAACTTTGGCCATGGTGGAATAATGCTGGTGGCAAAGTTTTATCAAAAAAAAACCAGTAATCCAAAAACTTAAATATTTGGGTTTAAGGTTTTTTAAGGTAAAATCATGTATTAGGCATTACCAGATTATTTTTCAGCAAGTGCAGAAATACACTGAGTTATTATAATGTGCAGCTCTAGCTGTTTGCAATAACAAAGTAAATAACATGGCACAAAGCCATATTTATCATGACTAATGAAAGCTGTTATAATGCAATCAGAATGATGCAGAGCAACAGGGCAATTCATTAGGAGAAAAACAGTTAACAAATAGCTGAAGCATGCCAGTTTGGACCTTTCCCTTTCATCTTCAAAATACATACTCTGCTTTTGGTTTATTATGCTAAATAATTCTTTCTAAGGAAAAGTAGGTAGTAAGTAAGGTTATTATTGCTTACTGATTTCTCCTAACTCACAAAAATGTGTAGAAGAGATGTCATTTTTAGCTTTGTTATGGATAGATAAATATGCTTGCCATGTTACACTTGTTAAATGTACTGGTTTGCTGCAATGGGATGTTGCTCCAGCCCAGCGTATAAGCACATACATAAGTCTCTCCTGACTTAAGCGCCTCTATTTAAATTCAGTGTTCAACTACACTAGAACAAGGTGTCAGTAATGTAAATCAGGCAATCTGGTCTTAAATTACATGCTTCTAAACTATGGCTTCTGAAATATTAACAATGTATATCAAAAAAAAAAAAAAACAAGAATGCTGACATTTGTAGCTGATTTTTCTTTCCATTTTTGTATCTTTAAGATATAGAGTCAGAATGGTTAGGGTTGGAGAGTACTGTAAGGTCATAATTACAAGAAATAGAAATTATGAAAGCTGCATTTAATTTCATTTTCTCTTTTGTACAAGCAGAATATATAGGGGAAAAAGACAACTATCACAGACGCTAAAGTATAAGATTCATGCTTTTGAAGACAGGCTTTATCTGATATTTTTATTGTAGAAATAGTGAAACCAAAATAAAAGTACTTTAAGAAACTGAAAAGTGTAAGTTTTTCCCTTTAGAAGTCTCCTTCCTACTAAAGAATGAATTCAGAGAGATACAAGTACTTGCAAAGCAACTTAGTTTATTTCTTTTTGAAACATCATTTTGTACAAAGTAAGTTTACCCTATGCTAGGCATAAAACCGTAAATGTCATTAGTTTTAAACATTAAAAATATTGCATGCTGAAAGTTTGCTGCAGTTTTAATTATATTTGGCCATACATCATCCTTTCCTTTTTTTTTTTTTTTTCATTGAATAACATTTAGGAAATGTAATTTATTAAAAAATGAAACAGATTTATCTGCCAAAGCTCTGTTGCTGAAGCTCAGATCTTCATGGAAACTAGTAAGGTGACAGTTGCATGCTTTGGCTACAAAACATACTAAAGGCAACTTGAGTGCTTTGAAAGCTGGATACTTACAGGGCATTTCCACTTACACTGGATTGCAGCAAAATTTGGGTAAAGTTCCAGTCTAATTGTTTGCAAAGAGAATCGGTTTGCTACTAGCGTATTTCATGTTCTTACTAACATTTTGATGTTAGAATAAAAATGCAGGGAAAAAGCAGCCAAGTAAAAATAGTACTTGAAGAAAGAGAAATGAGCTTCTGTAGTGAATTGCAGGTGCTAGAATAGAAATAGATGGTAGAATTTTGGCCAGTGGCTGTAATTTCAAGCAGGAGTTATAAATGCAGCAGAGCAAAGATGTATCACTGTAGTTCAGTTGTACCCATCCAAATGTTTTGTGATTTTCTAAAATCTAATCAGTCCTTGCAAAAAATACTCCTCTCTTGTAATGCTGCTTGTGTAAATGGAGCAAAGTCAATGTTAAAGTTTTAAAAGCTTTATGGAACCTTCAGTGAGATTTCTCATCTGTTGCATGGTCATACTCACTTATATAGTGAACTAAGTTTGTATGGCAAGGTTTTGGTAGCAGTGGGGCTATGCTTCTGCGAGAAGCTGCCAGAAGCTTTCCCTACATCCAATAGGGCCACTGCCAGCTGGATCCAAGACAGACCTGCTGTCCATCCCTAATTAGCAAGCCTTTACTCAGTGAATGCACCTATACAGACTCTCAGGAAGGATGGGAGATGATTGTTTTCCCTCATGTCCAGTTTCATTCTGTAGGTGATTCTTAACTGTAACATACATAGGGGACTGATACAATCTAAGTGTTCATTTCTGTGAAAGTAAATACTCATATGTACTGCCTCTTACAGAGTACTCTGGGAAATTATTTGCAGTGAATAATTATGGCAACAGACAAGAAGCCATCTTAGTGCCGTTTGGAGGGCAAACTTGTTTCTTAAGTATGGTACATTCATATGAATGGCTAAAGAGAAATATCATTAATATTTCAGATTTATTCCAGTGTACAAAGACAGCAAAACTGTAGTTTACTTATACAGGTGAGAGAATATAATATCAGATGACCCATTTGCGATTGCCACATTTTCGCCTCTTATTCTCCTAGACAAAGCATGTCTTTACGGGCATATACTTTGTCATTCTTCATCATCTCTTTTCCCTTAGATTGTATAGGGTGTTCTAATTACATAATTTCTGCCTTTCCTTCATGAGTCAGCCTTCCAAAATGTTAGCATACGGAGCTTTCATGGCCACTGTGCTTACTGGAAACCTATGATCTACTAGATTAGATCTTATCATGTCCAAAATCATAATTGTTGAGTTTTTTCAGATGTTTTTATAATCAGAACAATCCTTACCTGATTTCAATTTTAATTGTAGGGAGGGAAAAAAAGCATGATTCTTGAAATATTCAAATGATAAAATGTGCATGAGCTTGAACTGAGTTGGACATGATGAAGCCTTTCAGTCATATTTAGGGACAGGTCATTCAACTGTACTTTGAAGTGCTATGTGGTTGTCGTGGTTTGAGGCTTTCAAACCCATGCAGCCGCTCTCTCACTCACTCCCCTCTCTTTCTTCTTCAGTCCGAGG
>JASSUY010008188.1:0-28278 GCA_032466535.1 Forpus xanthops | reverse complement strand
AAGTTGGGGCTGTTCAGCCTGGAGAAGAGAAGGCTGCGTGGAGACCTCATAGCAGCCTTCCAGTATCTGAAGGGGACGTATAAGCATGCTTTGAGTCACATGAGGGACTGTAGTGATAGGACAAGGGGGTAACAGGTTCAAACTTATACAGGGGAAGTTTAGATAAAAGGAAGAAGGTCTTTATGGTGAGGGTGCAGAAGGTTGCCCAGTGTTCAAGGCCAGATTAGACAGAGTCTTGGGTGACACGGTTTAGTGTGTGGTGTCCCTGCCCCTGGCAGGGGTGTTGGAACTAGATGATCTAGTCCTTTCCAGCCCTGACTAGTCTATGGTTCTCTTACATTTGAGGTAAATGTATTCACAGACAGTAATCCCACTGCGGTGGCCTCTCATGTGGATGATCTAATTAAAAATAGTCTGCTCAAGTCTCCAGGAGTCACTGTTGCCTGTCTGTTTCCAACCTCAGCAAAAGTTTTCCTGAAACAAAGCAATATCCACTAATACACTCAGGGCTTGTGCCACTGGTGGCTGCTGCTTGAATTCAGGAGGAAGAAAGGGCAAATGTCAACAGCTCTTCAGGCTGATGGAGTGGGGCTTTTTTTATCCTTTTCTACCTGTGCTTAAGACATTTCTTGCATTTCCAGGGAGCTACCATTTTACAAAACACGCTTTTGTAGTTGCCCAAGTAACTTACCTAAATCCCACAGTGCAGATACATGCCAGGTAAGAAATATGAAACCATTAAGGTACTAGAGTAAGTATCTGAAACAGGAATTTGTGGAAGGGGGACAAATTGCTACTGCTTTAGCTCATTGATGGGTTAATAATTGGTGCTTTAGAGGTTCTTCATTGAGAACAATGGACAACAGCTGATAATGTGGTAGGACACTAGCACCCTTGGGATGAGGAGGAAGGCCAACTGAATTCCAGAGAGGCTCCTTTTGTGTTTCGGAGCAATGGAACAAACCAGGGCAGCCAACTTGCCTATGCATTGTGGCAAATTCATCTGTGGTGTGACTAAACTGCCTTCAATAGAAGAAATTAATTTAGCACACTAAAGTTAAATTCAGGGAGACTTAGATAATCACGTTGGTAATTTTGACTGACAGCCCAGGGCAATGTTTGTTTTGACTTGTGTAAATGTTGCAGGAGAAGGGGTGTGTATTCTTGTACACTTCTTGCTTGCTTCAGCTCCAAATGTGCTGTTACAACAGTGTGAACTCTTCTGCGTCAGTTATTCATGGACATCCATATCTGCACAGTAACAGGAGATGTGGGCATGTTGTGAATAAAAGAACAAAAACAAGTATTCTCACAAGTCAATCACTTGCTTTTGGCATCTGAATCTTCTTTGGCTTCTTTGAAGCTATGATACTTGTCTGTGAATGCAGCCAGTACTGAATGTAATGTTATTTTGAAGATCTTCAAGCCTGATCAGCTCTCATTAGTTAAAACAATGATGGTATTTTCAGCTTGCCAGATAAAAGTGTACTTTATGTTTTTGGCTCTTAATTTAATTGGATATCTTCCAGTAGCAAATGGTTTCAGGTTATTAACTTCTTCATTTCAAAAGTGATGTCTGAAATCTGACCTAACTTTGGAATGGCATTGAGATGCATCATTGCTGCATGTTTTCAGACTTCCCATGAGTTGGTTTTGATTTGAGCAGTGACAACATGAAGTACGCTTTTTGCCCACCCAAGCCAAGAAGACTTTTACAACTTGCTTCCTATGGAACAGCGGGAGCCTAAACATCCCTGGAAGTGTTCAAGGCCAGGTTGGACAGGGCTTTGAGCAACCTGGTCTAGTGGAAGGTGTCCTTGCCCATGGCAGAGGGGTTGGAACTAAATGATCTTAAGGGCCTTTCCAACCCAAACCATTCTATGATTCTATGATTCTGTGATTCTGTTTATTTGTGTAGAATAACTCTAGATTTAATTCTAGCAGCCAAGACCACTGTAGGTAGTAATATTCCCCTGGCAATTTTTTTGTTTACCTTTGTCTAGGGTCTGTTCTTGTTTGAACCTTTCTCTCAGGTTGTCTAGACTGATTTTGTGACGCACTACTTCCTCTTTATGTCTCTCCATTGTTTGCAGAGTCTTTTTGAACTTCAGTCATTCTTAACTCTCCTCTCTGCTTCTTCACCTTCATGTGCAAGTGTGCTCTGGTTGTTCTGCTGCAGAATGGGAGGTTATCACTTTCTTTAGTTATGTTGAGGTGCTATACTAATGATGTTTTCACTTTAGGCTAGTCATCTCTAGTGTACATCATTTTCATATTTTTGTAACTCCACTTCACTTCCTGTATCTGCAGAAGTAAAATGGGGAAATAAACATGTGAGTATTGCTTTCTCAGAGCTCCTGGGCCAATTAAATTAGCTGGTCCAGAGATATCCAGAGTTTTGGAAGATACTGGAACCCAGCTTATGAAACCATCACAGTATTTTCACCATAAATTTCCCCTTCACACATGCACATATATTCACTTCCAGGCTTTAAAGCGAACAAAGTGGGTTAAATAAAAACAGATACTGAACAGTCCATTTTTTGACTGAGACCCCTCGTGGAAGTACTGATGAGAGTGATTGCTGGACTTCTCACCAAAAAACAAAGGCTTCCAATTAGAGGAGTTTGCAAATCATCTCTTTAAATAATCCTGTACAAACCAGACACCCAGCTACTATGCAGCATAATCACAGATGATACAGCCAATGCAGTTAGAATGAAAAGCAGAGGGCAGAATATTGCTTAAAGCAACTCACTTTTATTGACAGAGTACTCTAAGGCAAGGAAAAAATGTTTGCCAGATTTTTTAAAAAGAAGATTTTCAGCAAGAATGATTCAGAAAGATCTGCAGTTCAATATAGTACTGAACTTTCAAAGATACTATATTTTATAAATCCAATATTTATCTTTTTGTCTTATATACAAAAGCTCATCTTACGCACAAAACAGAACACAAAAGAATCGATTTGCAGATGAGGTTTTGTTGATGGTTATTAATTTAGTAAACAAGAGAATGCACACATTTATTACTATAGAGTTACAACTGACTAGATTTCAACTGAAATATATCCCAAAACACATAAAGAAACCACAAAATACAGATGTGTTCAATATGACTATTTAAAGGACAAAAAAAATCCAAACCATGTTCAACTATACACAGGGAACAAAACACTGAGAGATGCCAAGAAAACTGTATTTTATGGCCAGAACTGATTTTACATTTATGGTGAAGGCATCTGTGAAAACAGTGCTGTATTCTGACCACTGTACATTATATTTTGGCCAGAAAACATCACAGACCACTGGCTTTTGTCTGCTTTTTAAAGGACATATATTTTAAACGGTGATGTACATTAACTGTGAGCCTCTTACAAGATCTCACATCAGGCCATATTAGAGCAACCTATCATTTCCATAGGAAACAATGGTAACAGAAAGGTCCCAGCTATGCTAAAATACCTAGATGGGGGCCGAGCTCCAAAATCTGCAACCTCTTAGTTCTTCCCTGATGGAAGGGCACATTTTTATCCTACATTTTTAGAGAGCCTTAAATTCTGAAGCTAATGAACTCTTCTGTGTTTTGTGGCTTTTCTTCTCCACCTCCATATCTGTATAGCCTTGGCCTTTCACTGGAAAAACTGATATGACAGGATAGTTGCTTTTTTCACCAGTGATAATGTAGCACTATTGATGCTTCATAACACAAAAGAAGGCTAACGTGTCAAAATGTGATGCATTGGGATAAAAGTGACAAAGGTACTTAACCACAGTACAGTGTCATGCCTTAGCTTTGCAGGGCTATAGCACGAGTAGTAACATAGGTAAGTAAAATTCACTTCTGCAGTATAATATAACTGAACCGTGTTTTAAAAGCCATACAATACTGTCCTGTAATTAGAACCCCAAACATTATTTTTTATCACATAGACAAGAAGAAAGTTATCTTATGACTATACAAGGAAATGGGACACAGTTAACAGGAGAGTAATGACACCATACATATGTATATTCAGTATATTCGGAAAATGAAGCATAAACCATGTTTTTCACATGGAGGTCTTTTGCCGGATGCTTAGAGACACAGTTTTCATGTCTATTTTTCTTTTTTTTTTTTTCCCCATTTTCTCTATGAGAATCAAGCTCTTTGCATAATTAACCAAACCCAGAAGATATTTACATTTTAAAAGCCAGTCCTTCACCTTCTGATTTTAAAATCAGTTATCCTGTATTTTGCATATTTTTAAAAAAGGTCCAGAAAAAGCTTAGAATTGTAATTGAGAATCTGCACTTTGTAAAAACACTTTGTTGAACATGAAGTCAGTGCTGACCTCTTCAGGTGATTTGTGAATAATAAAATCTTTCTAAATAAATGGTACTATGTAAGAACTGAGGGAAAACACAAAAAAGAAATACATTACCCCTGTGTTGTAAAGTGTTGCCACGTTAAAGTATGGTGTAGGTTGAATTAAAACACAGGTGTGTGTATATCAAAATACATTTTCATTATGTAACTACAGAATATAGGAAATATTTCAATGCTCTGCCTGCTAAAGGCAATATAGTCTCTCTGGCTTTGTTAATACTGCTGTTGTGCACAGGTTTCTTAAAGTACAGTTAGTACCTATAGAGGTGAGTTCTAACACGTACGTGTGTGCTATGCTTCATATGGCAGAAGGATGAGCATTTGATTAAACTTATGACATTGATTTTAAAGAAATTGTACATCATACACATCTTCAATTCTAACCATAGAAAAAGACTGTACTTGAAGTGGCTGTTGTTGCAGTATGCCTTAAATTTTTCTCAGATATCAAGAAGGTCCTCTCCACTTTCATCACTCTCCACGGTTAATTGTCTTGTCCACCATTTCTTTACTTCTGATCCACAAGAAGCAGCATCAGACATGGGATTCATTTTGCATGCAACAGATTTCATAGTTGAACGTCCACCGAAGCGGAGGTTGACTGAAGACACTGAATGGCTTATTGGTTTGGGGGCTATGAAATGAAACAGAAAGTTGTATTAGAGAAAATCTGCTTCTTGAACGTTTTTGTGTAGAATTCAGGCATGTAAGACTAGCTTAACTGGGGCACCTTTAAACTGATTTAATGCAGAAAGAGCAAGGCTCTGATCTAATGTAGGGTGGTTGGTTTTTTTTCCAGCTCCAGCTGTTCACACCTCTCCCACTAATCTGCTGGTAGAGCAGTTTAGCTGAGCAGTGTTTCGTTTCCTTCTGCTGGGACAGCTGATGGAGTAGATCTCTTCTTACCTGGCCAATTGCAACCTGAATGGTTTAGGCAGTACTTATTTGACCTGACCTGCTGGCAAAATGGTGAAAGTGGTAAGTGCCAAAAAATAGAATGGAAAAGTGCATTTAGGGCACCAGCTACGTGCAGGAAGTGATTTTACTGTGGCCTAAGGGTGGAAGCTGGTATGGCTTTAGGAAAGCACTTATCCACATGTGTAAGTATATAAAACCCACAGTTGATCTTAATAATGCTATTCATAATCTTAAATATATGCCTTTGTTGGATTGAAGGCAGAGTATTTACCATCTGCTGGGCTGTCTCATGCGTAGAGGTGACCCTCTTCTGAGACCGTCCACTAAGGAACATTTAGGATTGACATGGCCAAGATTAGCACCAAGAAAGGAAATCTTGAACTCTTCATTCTCTCATGAAAAGCCTATCCAGTTGGCTACAATAGTACGATTCCACCTTTGCACGCTCCCTCTCTTACTCTCCCCAGAAAAATTATCTTTGCTGCTCAGTTATGTTTAAGTGGAAAATATGGATTGCAAGTTCTCTATTAAGCTGTCCTGTTTCTTGGACAAGTATTCTGGTCACAATAACAGGTTTGATGGTACTCACAGCATGATCATCTTTTCTACTTCCACTTAGATATGATTAGGGTCTGAACAGTGTCAGCCTTTGAAGGCAGTGCTCTGACTTGGAATAGGACTGATAACAGCTGAAAGCAGGTTGATGTGCACACACATAACCTACTGGTCATTAACGTACAGTCAGCAGAAGTCATTATGCACTTTAAAAGAGACTATTTCAGGTGGCATAGGGTAGTGGAGAGTGCTATTGAGATAAAGATTTTATAAGGCATCAGGCTATACCCATACACCTCTCCCATCCTCCTATAAGGCATAGTCTAGCCTTCATTTTATAGCAGACTACACTTACTAGAACAACTTGAGTATGAGAAAATAAATCAGAAATTGACTGCACAGCTGGCCAATTCTTGGCTGATAATAACATATTATTATGGTGTAAGGTATAAACCACGTGCCTGGTATGCTTAGATAAGACAAGGCACTTGTAAGTTACTACTGCTGTTAGGAAAAACTTTATTAGCACTGTGCTTTATATGATAAAAGAGAACTCTAAATGCACAATATTCTGTCCAAACAGACGTGATAGTATAGCCCCCCAATCCAAAGATCCCCAGTAAATGTTTGAAAAAGTAAAAAATCCCAACCCTCTGCATATGGTAATGCTTGAGCCAATCTTCCAAACTTTAGAACTGGAAGGAAGAGGAAAGACTGATGTATTTTATTATGCATGAGTGTAGAAAAACCCTGATGTGGATCCAAGCAGCAGCTTGCTGCTTGGATAGACCTGTGAATCCTGAAGCCTCTCATGGTATGCTATTGTACAGCAGTGATTTGGCATGTGGAGACTATACTGATAAACATTCTTCACTTACCTGATGGCAAACGCCATTGTCCAAATTTCCGCTGAGGTTTTCCAACATCTCCAGAGTCTTGTCGATAGCCACCTCTGTCAGAAAGTGTTGGGCTTAGGAGCTGCTGCTGGCTACTTGTCTGGATAGAGGAGGAAAGAATCTTAGTCACAGTTCCTTACTGCATGGGGATGATCCTAAAAAGTGTTGACTTTCTACTCTATTTCCAAGTTTTATACATGAATACAAACAAAATATATTACCATTTGTTAAGGCAGTATGGTTTCCATTTACTACCCCAGACAACTATTGGTAATAATCACCCCCTCCACCCTCCCCATGCCCCATTTGGGCAAAATCCATTAGACAGTCCCACTGAAGTGTACAAACTTGTTCTCAGCCTTCTACAGTGGACCCCTTGTGTTGTACCTTCTTCATTCCCTACCCTGGAAAATTCCAGACTCCTACTCAAAGGACCCAGCACGCCCAATGTTCTCACTCTCTGTAAACATTCAGAATGCTTGGACAGGAAAGCTTCGCATCCCTGAGCCTATAAACAATTCATGCTAGTGATAAAAGCTGGTGCTGCCAGCATTGTGCAGTTGAGTTTGCCCTTTATGGTGCTAGCAAAACAGCTAACTATGCTGGGGAATTACTGCCTTAGACCATCTCATCTCTGCAGCTGAAGGCAAAGACTGAAACAGAACAAAATACTGCTTTCAACTTTTCCAGTTAAAATGACATTTAAAAATGAACAAATAGGAAAGATAGAAGCTTTCTGAATTTTTTCCAAGTAGGTGATAGTCTTATGGTGAACGTACCTCTGGCTGTGTGCTGTTATCCTGATTAATAGCATTCATATCTTCACTTGGCTGTGTTGTCTCAATGCTGGGAGGATTCAGAAATCGGCTCAGTTCCTGCTGTTGACTCTCTCGTAGACTATGGATAATGCTGCATGACTGCTGTTGTTTCTATTAAGGTACAATATGCGACAACAAAAATGTTCTCAATGGTGTACCACAGTGTTTTATTTTTTTTTAAAAGCTTTCTAAATATTTAACCAAATAGTAAGCACCAGATGTGCATACCAGATGCATCGATAAAACTACATATATCAGATGGTCACTATTAAATATAGTGACTTCCAGCATATGTCTAACCTGCATGTAGGAAATAGAGAATAAAACTTATGAACTATATTAAGTGGAAGGCAAGATGCTCAATTACTGGTGTAAACCTAGAGTTTAAAAACACATAAAGTTTTAAATTTATGAGTAAAAAAATTTTGCAGAGAAAAAGAAAAATTAATTGGTGGAGATTCACTACAAATTGCATGAAGGCAATGAAAAAAATCCTGATTTCTTTCAGGAACTTTGGAACAGGCTGTCAGTAATACTGAATAAAACAGTAGTGGAAACCTTGGGACTGAGTATAGATTTACAATACAAATAGAAAAACAAATCCACTACCATTATGATCTTACAATCTAATTTGCTTTTAAATTAAAATAAACAGCCCTTAGGAAGGGTTTCACTTTCCTGGGTAGCTTTCACATGCTCCCTCTAGAGAGACTTAGAGACTAACATCAGAATTTGAAAATATATATTAACTTCCATAATTACATTCAGTTTATAAAAGGTTCATATAATGTGAAATGATCTGAACCATATTATTAGAGTGAAATGAATAGCATATTTACTTTAACGTAGCGTAATTCAATATCATAATGAAATGAACAACAGAGTTGAACAAACCCGGAATTGCGAGCTGAGATTAAATTTACTGCCATTATTATAACAGAGATCAGATCAAAATGAAACTATCTATCGAAATATGCCTTGAAAATTGACATTTCATCTGAAATGTACATTACATTCAAATTGTCCAGTTATGTTTTTTTATAAATTTACAAACAAAAAAATCCCATGATCACAGATCTCTACGGAAAACTTCCATTCACGAGAAGTAAGCTTTTATAAAAATGAAAAATACAGGGATCAAAATCTGGACTCAGCCTTACAGGAACTGAAAAATCAGTCATCAGTGCAACCAGATTGTGACTTTTTATAGAAAGGAAGAGTTATTTTTTGAAGAGTAACTTCAAAACCTAATCTAATTTTCTGGGGCTTGTTTGTTTGCTTGTTTTTTTTGGGTTTGTTTGTTTGCTTGTTTTTTTGTTTTTTAACATAAATTTTATCCAAGACAAACTTTGACAAGCATATATTGTAGCTACCCCAAGAAAAGGCAAAAACATTTCTGACGACCAGAAGCACTGCATAAACAGAAGTACTGGCTAGGTCTACAACAGTAATTTAAACAGACTGGTACTTCTTGAAGGGCTGAAGCTAAGTGCCAGGCCAGGACTTGCCTAATCTTCCCTCTACCACACAAGACAGTTTCAAGCTTCAACTACTGCATACTGGGAGCAGTCTCTACCCTGATCCATGCCTGGAGGGCAGTGATGCTCCTATGGCAGTGGTCTGGGAAAATATGAGTACTCATGGGCCAAAACTGTGCTGAGGAACATGCTAACAAGTATGAGTGACCCCATTCCAGTCATAAGCCAATGCCTTGGCCATGTCGATCTGCTGGCATAGACACAGCTACTGTGTGCCATGGTTCATTTACCTGATGTGAATGTACACACTGCTCATTTGCAAACACAGTTACTGTAACGGCTCACTCAAATGATGCATCTTGATGCGGGGTTCCATTTAAAGAGTCACCTGCTGGTGACTGATCATGGTATCTTCTGCCAGCAGAGGCAAGAAATTTATACAATTACATTCTGTGAGGAAGGATTAGACCTATGAGGTTTCATCAAATTACACTGGTTTTAATGTATTTATGTGACTTTGCTCTCTGTACATGTATCTTCCTGCTGTACTGAAAAGACAGATACATTTTTGGCAGGAAGACAGTTTTTGCTTTCAAGGTGCTTATTTTTATAGCACTTTCAGTTGAGCTGTAGCATACTTTTTTTTTTTTTGCTGAGTTAGCAACTGCTACATACTTCTTCACATCAATATTGTTGTGACTCCAGAGTAAATGAAGCATAGTGACAGCAAATTCCTGCATTGTTGAGCAGTACAATTTCTGCAACCATTTAGAGAATAGTTTAGCTTGACTTACTGCTCTGATTCGCTTCAAACACTTCTTCAGCCACATGCGTATGGTCTGTTTGGCCACCTCCTCTTCTATGGTATATTCCAGTTGCTCCCTAGCAAGCAGTTCTTCCAATTGCAGACTCTTCCTGATATCAACAGACCTATACGAAAGCATGCTGGAAGAAACACAGCTTTTAATTTTTATTTTAAACGCTGGTGACCTTACATTTTAGTTTAGAAAATCAAGGCTCATACTTAAGACCTCAATGCAAAAATATGCAATTCAGGTGTATGCAATAAATTCACATTTGAGGCTTCCAGATTCCAGAAGAGATTGTGGTGCTCAAAACAAATGAAGATCTTATCAACTACAGCTAGTTATCCAATACAGGTGAGGTATTGAACTGGATGCAACTCGGGCATCTGTGGTGGTTTTCTCCCTCTTTTTCCCTAAGTGTTTATGCTTGGGTAATGTTCCCATTTCTATTTCATTTCTAGTCAGATTCATTGTCATGTTGCTACATATGCAAGAACAATATTTCATTACTTGGATACAAGAACATGCGAGTGCTGCTGTTTATGACAAACTGTCTCCAATGAAAATGTTAAAATTGCTTAGAGCTAATTCCCCAGCACTTGTGTTTTCTATCACTAATATTTTGCAGGAAAATGAGGGAAATACAATTTTTGTATTACACTTAAAATGCCACTGCCTCCCAAGCCTAATGAATGCCGGTTGGCCTGGAGATAAGCAGGCCATCATATATGTTCTACAGACTTAGAGAAAAATCTCAACGTACCTAAGCACGTCATGGAAAGTGACATCACCACCATTATGGAGCCGCTCCATTTCATAGCACATGTGCTTGAACAGCAGCTTGTCCTTGTCAAGATCCACCTCCAGCCTGCCTCGCAGAAGCCTCAGTAGGAATTTCACTCGGAAGGTAGGGATTACTCCCTGGGTAAAATTGCATAATAGGTGGCAAATTATTCCTGTGACCTAACAACCAGCTCAGACATTCAACTTGATCAGTGAGAGAAACACTCTTTCTGCACAGACTGCATCAAATCCTGACATATTTAAGACACTGTGAATACATTACTGAAAAATACACATATGCAGCCAGCTCTTCAGCACATTCACAGAAGTCTTTGCTGTTATTTGTCTGACATACAATGAGAATCTGTGCTGTTAATTTTGCCAGAAATTTTTAAAATTGCTCAGGGATTTAGTTTCCCCATTTGCAGTAATCTATAATGAGAATCATATGCCCAAAGAGCTGCCTTCAAAGGTAAACCTTCAAACCTGAAATTAAACTACAATTTAAATATTCATGGCTAGGCCTATACCTGGTTGTAAACCTGTCTTCCCTTCTCTCTACAACTTTTCAGAGGAGAATGTTGGGTGTTTACTAGCTTTTCAATGGTTTTCTGCTCTCAGTGTCAACCAGCATGTGTTGCTCTTCTTGTGACAATTTTGATCTGCTGTTAAAAAATTAGGACTGACAGTGTTTCCCTCTGAAACTGTGGTATCCATACTCTTAAAATACTTTGTTCTGTTAAATGCCCCTGACTGGAACTATTTCTTCCTGTAATGTGTTGTTCTACATCAGAGAGATACCATCAGTGCTGGGCATGATGGATGTAGAACTCTCCACCTCCGTCAGTACAGACTGCAGATTCCACCTCCAGTACAGCCATGTGCCAACTACAAACAACCAACGTCTTTCATATTGTTCATACTAAAATCTTAGTTCTATCATGAATCATTCAGAAGATGATTTAACTTGTGTGGGCACCTGAATGGCTCAGTCTCCCAGATGTTCTTCTCCTCCCAGAATCACAGAATGGTTGAAGCTGGAAGGGACCTCTGTAGGTCACCTGGTCTGACCCCCCTCTGCTTAAGCAGGGCCTCCTAAAGC
Source organism: Forpus xanthops (assembly GCA_032466535.1). Lineage (NCBI taxonomy): Eukaryota > Metazoa > Chordata > Aves > Psittaciformes > Psittacidae > Forpus > Forpus xanthops. The sequence continues at coordinate 16,554 of JASSUY010008188.1, read as the reverse complement.
CAGCTTTCAAGATCATGTCCAGATGGCTTTTGAGTATCTCCAAGGATGGAGACTCCACAATCTCTCTGTGCAACCTGTGCCATTGCTTGGTAACACTCGTGGTGAAAAAAATCTTTCCTGATGTTCAGAAGAAACATTCTGTGTTTCAGCTTGTACCCATTTGCCTCTGGTCCTGTTGCTGGGCACCACTGAGCAGCACCTGACTATATCATCTTTGCACTCTCCCTTCAGGCATTTATATACATTGGTAAGATCCCCCCTGAACTTTCCCTTCTCCAGGCTGAACAGCCCCAGATCTTTTAGCCCTTCTTCATAGGAAACATGCTCTGGTCCCTTCAACATCTTTGTGTTCCTTTGCTGCCAAACTGCTCTCCAGCTGGTCAGCCCCCAGCATGTACTGGTACTAGAGGTTGCTCTTCCCTAGGTGCAGGACTTCACAGTTCCCCTCATTGAACTGCATGAGGTTTCTGTCATCCCATTTCTCCAGCCTGTTGAGGCCCCTCTGGATGGCAGCATGACCCTCTGCTGTATCAGACATTCCTTCCAGCTTGGTGTCATCTGCAAACTTGCTGAGGATGCACTCTGCCTCATTATCCAGATTATTAATCAGGATGTTAAACAAGACTGGACCCAGTATCGACTCCTGAGGTATAAGACTAGTTACTGGTATCCAGCTAGAATCTGTGTTGCTGATCATCATCTCATGGGCCTGGACATTCATCCAGTTATTAATTCATTCCATCATCTTTTCATCCAGCCCATGCTTCATCAGCTTCTCTAGGAGGATATTATGGGACACAATGCCAAAATCTCAGCAAAGCCCTTTTGAAGAACAGAAACATAAATGGACGTGAATGGACGTGAGTCTACAGACCTCTTGGGGAACAACTCTCAGGGAGCTAGAAGGAAAGATGCTATTGCATTGATTCTATGAATAGCTAGCTACATTTGATTTTAAATCTGCTATTGTAAGTACTTCACAGTAGTAAAGAATAGAGGTCAGTTTTTGAAGAACCATGAACAATGTTAGATCGTGCTCACTGAACTCTTAGAACTTGAAGAGTAACTGCTCATTGAGTTCTGTCAACACACTTAGGCTTCTCCATATACTTTTTCAAGGAAAAACGAAAATTTACGGGATTTCTATGCACATTGTTAAGTTTCTTACCTCTCTTTTGTCATCAACCATGTTCCATATAATTTGAAAATGCCTAAGATCATTATAACTTAAAAGTTGGTCTTCTTCAGTTGAGTAAAACAAGGAGAAATTCTCCACAATGATAGCTGAAAGCCACAAAACCAAAATAAAGCCTGTAATTAAATTCTGACTGGGTAACTTCTATAAGCAACAATGAATTTCAGCAGAATATTAATTCTGTTGTGCAAACGTCACATTAATAAATGTCTTCAGCTGTATGTTCAGATGAGAATTCTGAATGGGTAATATATTGTTGTGCTACATCAGTATTCACTGTGTTCACTTTTAAAAGGTATGTCTGAAATGCTGGTGAGGTGCCTAATCTAGTACCTTCATCTGTGTGATACTGGAAGATGTTAGATTATCAACTAGGTGAATTCCAGTGTTGGAAAGATGTTGACTGGATGAAGGAAAAGCTCAGAAAATATTACTTCTTAGGGTAACTATACAAATACAACATATCTCTTTGTTTAAAAACTTTCATCCCCAAACATCCTGTGTTTTAGCATACACCAGAGAAGAATCAAAACCAACATATGCATATAAGGTAACAGTGAATTCATAACCGAATAGCACAACAGACTTGTATCTAACATACTATGTCCCAAGGTGGACCTTTTTGTTATTAATGTGCGTTTTCACTTACCAACAAGCAAATTGAGCATGATGTATGCAATGATGACATAAAATGAACAGAAATACATAAGAGCACCAGCATAATTTCCACAGTCTGTTTTCCAGTAGGTGTTGTTATCTGGTGTACAAAATGGAGGCTGAACCTTCAAAACAAAAGAAAACAAAGTCAAGCAACCATAAAAGGAGATTTTTAGTTTCTCTGCAATAAATACAATACATATGACTATAATTTCTCTAATTACTGAATAAGCCAAAATGTAGGCATTAAAGAAAAAGTTAATCTGAAAAGTCACTGTGTCCCAGTCAAAGCAAACAGTGGAAAAAATGAGTTACTGCACCTCTGATTTTTAAAACATCTTTTTTATTTTTGTTTTTAAATCATAAAATAGCCTAGCCCCGTGAAATGTTACACTGCGAGTGTGTGATTGGAACTGCAATTTGTGTCATGTTCTGAGGTTTAGCGAACGTTATTGTTTCTTGAAGAGATAAAGGCAATCACAACATTCCTTGTACAAAGCTAAAATACTGGACACACTTTGAGATGCAAGGATGTCTCCAGTTTCTTGTCTACTTTATTTCTGGCAGTATTGTATTTACCATGCAGTCATGCATAATTTTGTTCCAGTCTTCTCCAGTAACTATTCTGAAGAGTACAGTAATAGCCTTGCCAGCTGATGAAAAATTTGCATGTCTGTTTTAAAGAGAGAGAGAGAGAGATCATTTCACATCCCAGAACTAAAACATTGGCAAGAATCAATGGAAATAATTTCCATTTTCTATTGCTCAACTATTTTAGTCTAAAAAATAGTTACAGAATTATCTGAATGAGCTCACTGCATTATTTATTCCATGACTCAAGATATAATAGCTGAACTCTACCTCAGACACAGATTTCAGCATTTTGTCTCATTTTATCAAAGATCTAACACAGGCTGAAGTCCAGATCCTATCTCCTGTCTCCATTCTCTTCCTGAAGCCTGATGATGCTACTGATTGGGAAATATTCAGTTAACATCCAGTTCACAGAACTGTCACATCTCTATATTAGACTGAAATATAGATTGGGTGTTGCTGATAAGGTGTACTAGGTAAAGCGTGTTTCAGCAGCTTGCGGCTAGTGCAGTGCTGCTTTGAAGCATATTCTGGTTCGAATAATGAACAATAGCTCTAGGTCTGCTTTGGGCTGGATTGGGTGTCATTTGGTCTAAGGCGCAAGAGCTGGAAAGATGGTTCCATGTCTCCTACCTGAAATTCTGTTTAGAGCTCTTCAGCTAGGCCTGGGGACTTCCCTGTTTTTTACCACAGATAAACTTCTCTCTAGCAGAACGTAATTTTTTTCAGGCTGTTTAAAGAACGTCCCAACGAGGTAGTAAGTATGTACTGTACCTGTTAATGTTCTCTCCATATTTCACTGTACCAAATAAAACTACCCCAGCAAAAGCATAACAAAGAAGCAGTAAAAACATTCCCACTATGATGAAGAAACTCTTGTACATGCTGACAACCACAGTCAGGAGTAGCATTTTTAGTGTCACCTGGAAGGACAGAGAAGAAGTCATCCATGATGCCATTCAGGAAAGCAGAGGTAAAAGCAGAGAGCGTTACTGCAGCTGCCATTTTGACAATGATTTCTTTACACATACATACTAAGTGATGAACCCAGTGAAATGAGATATTATGAATCTGATTGGAACTGAACATTTTGTGTCCTCCTCTAAAATGTAGCGGGCTTTTTACTTGTTAAAAAGATCTGCATATCTGCCTAATTTGCAAGGTCCAGATGTTGCTCCTCAAAGAATATATATAGGATAACAGTGTAGGATAACACAGCAATAATACAGCATAAGCTTAACTATAATATTCTAGGATCAGTATACTCCAGAAGTATCAAAATTAGCATTGCACGAACACAGCAATATACTACTTTGGGCTCTGAAAGTGATGCTAACTATTATGCGGAAGCCCAAAAGAATGGACTGATGTAGAGGGAAAGGGATACTCTTACGATCAGCACAGCTTGATGAAACTAGCAATTTCTTACACAAGTTGACAAAGAGCTTAAGTTGAGAGCATTATTTTGGAAATTACATAGACTATAGGCCTAGATAATAGATATTACTTTCCCATACATACATATTGTACATTTTACTCTTATTATTGTATTAGTCACTTAACCACTTTGGATACCACGGAAAATTATTTTTAATGGGACTGAGGGTAGCAGTTTTCTTTAGAAATACGCCAAACTGATAACTCATGCTGGCTTTCAGTCATCAAATTACATCACAACAGATAAATTAGTGAAACTGGTACAGCTCCTAACATGAAAGCACAAGTGCCTAGGTTAAAACCTTAAAAAACTTCAGAATCAATCAGAAGGCTTTGAAGGCAATCACTTGGTCTGACTGCATAGAAGCAGCAAAGATTTTTCATTTCACTTCCAAGGCTCTACAGGCTCTGTGTAGTTTGATTGAAAGAAAACTTTTTATCTTTACTGAACAAACCCTCTGACTTACTGTTCTTAACCCTGGCAACCTGGTACAGCAGTCCTTTCATCACATTTACTTTAATATGTCAGACTTCACAGAAAATGTTTGGCTAGTCTAAGAAGTTCTATGGCAAGAGCATGCAGAGTGTCACCACTTGTTAAACAAATGTGTTTGTTCTCTGCCTATACTTATTCTGCCAACCTACTCTCAATTACACCAGAGCAAATCCAAACACAAAAGAAATACAAACTTCAGAAGTGACTTGCTTTGTCACCATGGCAGTGTTTCCAGAGGAGTATCTTGGCCCACTTTTTCTTTTTCTAATTGGATGTAAGTTCTTTACTGGGATAAGACATACATTGTAGAGACACAAGACACAAACCTGCACTCTGGAGGAAGAAACTTCTAAAAGCAAGCACTACCATAATAACAGCATTAACCACCGCTCAACTGGTCTTCCAGAGAAAATAAGCAAATAACATGCACATCACACCAGTAGCAAGGATTGAAAGTTGCACAATATTTGTTCAGTTTTAGAGTGCTTTTAAAATCTGCATGGCATTGCAGTTGCACTTTACATTTTTGCAAAAAAAAATGCAACTTTTCCAGTAACTGTAACGTAGTGCTACTATATAATATACCTAAAATCCTGACATTTTAAAGACAGCATGGCTGCTGCTTGAAGTCTCATATTTTTTTGGCATATAAAGTGGAGCCTTACAGAATGTGCACTAGAGACACATAGCATCTAGTCTTTTAACTATACATGAGCACTACAAAAATTGTAGTTCCTAATTTATACTTACATGCTTCCCACAAATTGAGAAGAACCTGAAGACAATTACACATGCCCCCATCATGTACGTGTACGCATTCTGGAACAGAAACACAGAAGACTTAATAGATGTACCCCAGGGATCTCATGAAAATATCATGATATCTGGTCTTTTAATAATGGAGGGCAGTTACCATATAAAGCAAAAGAAATCATTAACCACAAGCACTAATATTTCAGTAACAGTGGAGCAGTAAGAAAGTAGCAGAAGATGCTCTACCACTTCAAAAAAACTAACCCAACCTCCTCATAAATCAAAACAAACAGCTTTCAATCCTCTATTAGCTGGGCTGTAATTATGTCCAACAGTTTACTTGTCTAGGCAGCTGCTGGCTTACAAAAACTCTTCAGGCCTTTCAAGCCACTTAGTAGCAGAGAGCAAATTGTGAACGTCAAGGCAAAATGACTAGTCACACAAAACAGGTTTTTATTCAAACAGAGCTTGGGGGCAGACAGGAGAGAAGCCTGCAGGCATTACAGGGTTGTGAATTTGACAATTTGCAATTGATGACAAGTATCAACTACCCCTTCTCCTTAAATAAGGGAACCAGGGTGTAGCCAAACTTTAAAAACCAGGGTGGGAAAAAGGGAGAGCTAACTTCCTTCACTTTCCTCCATGCCTTCCTGGATTAAACATTGATCCTTAACTAAAACCAGTGGTCCAGAATCACTGCTAGGTTTGAGTCAGATTGTATTGTTCAGCAATTCTGAACCTATGCCTTCCTCCAGTGTTTTGTTGCTGTGTGGATTCTTTACACTGCTTCTTTCTTCCTTGATGCTCCCAAGGCTGCTCTTAGCAAGAGCTCAGTCTCTTCATATTCCTTCCTTCCCTCACTCACATCCCTCCTAAAGACTCCAGTTTTCTACCATATTTGCCGACTTTACATCATATCAGTAAGATAACTTTTGTACTTCATCGCTGCCAAAGACAATGATTCCTTCTTCTTAGCATAAAGCTTAATTTGTCTCAGCCATACCTCAGCCTTATAAAACTCCCAAGGATTTATCTGGATGAACCGCAGTGATCCTACCACTGGTGCTTAACAAATAAAATCAAGCTTAATCATAGAGACTGTTTTGTAGATCTTACCAGTAAGGCAAAGTGAAGTATCACCCATATAACTCCAAGAGATGTCACCAAGAGATCATACCGGTTTCTTCTGCTTTGCCAGAAGCCAGCAGGTGACATGGCAATAATCTTCATTGTGACCTACGGATAAAAACAATTTCTTAATTGTACTGAAGAAATTATTTCTTGCTATAAGAACCTTTTCCATTCTCTAAAACGTTTGATTGAGCTTGTCTTACAAAAGAGTTTTGAACAGTCAAGGACAGGTTTCAGGTCACCAAGCTCTTCCCATGCGGACAAGTTATGCTGCTAGATGGAGGAAAACTGGTACTTGTGAAAGACTACAGATGACCAAAAGCAGGAGATGCACAGTATTCTGGAAGTCTCTCTCTCTCTCTCTCTGTCCATCAAGTATCGAAGGAAGGAGTGCAGCTGATCACCTTAGACTGAATGCTTAATGTACAGACTGCTGACGTGAATCTGGGCTTAAGCTTTCTTATAGTTAAGCAAGTAATGAAGTTGGAAAATTATTATGTCAATAATACATAGCTAAAAGGGGTATAGTATAGTATCCTATCTAGCTACCTGTCCATAAGCAGGCTAAAATCACATAAGCACATTGTGTTTTGTAATACCTGCACTTCAAATTATTTAAAAAGCTTTCCCATATTGAAAGTATTTCTTGCCATAAAGAATGCTCTATACTTGGCACCATCTCTATTCAGCAAATGTAAGAGAAGAAAGCTAAGAACTGCAAAGACAGTACATTTTACAATGTACCTGGCAAAAGTAGCCAAAGTGCTTGACATTTCCAATGCAGGTAACAGGAGTGTAGAGTGGAAGCTTAAGAATAGATACTGATCAGAAATAGTTACAACAGCTAACAGATATTTAGGTAGGATAATGGAAGGAACACTGGAGAGTTTCTCATACACAGTTTGTATTAAACTTAAAAGCAGGTAAGTCAAGTGTTACTATATAAAGGCTATAAATGTCAGACATCCATTACATGATTTTTTTCCATCCCACCTTCCAGCATTGCCATTTAGCAATATTCTTTACGTTTCTGAAACCAAAGCCACATATAAAAGGACGTAAATTTGATGTAAAAGGTTGACTTTCCAGTTGTTTTTTGTTTTTTTTGCCATGCAATGTTTTGTGAAGCCTGACTACGAGATGAAGAATATGGTCGCTGAATCTCTAATTTTCACTTGAGGTATCTGCAGGTATCTTGCCTCCTATCAAGTCAGCGCAGATGCCCTATAATACTGGAGACAGATGTGTGGGGCTGCTAAGGATGACAGAAGACCTGCAAACATCCTTGCCCTTTTGTAGAAGCTAGTGCAGGCAAGGGGAGATCATCTAGGGTACCCAAAAAGCTCTTGATGCCTTTAGTTATTTAGGCAACTGAATCCCACTCCCTTGTTCACAGTTACAGTTTAAATACCTATTTCTCATGAAGAATTTAAGCACCTAAGTTCAGGTGTTTGTGATCTCAAACTGAGTACTACACTGTGCAAATAAAAAAATCAAATCTCATTTTATTCCGTGATCATCAGTGTGGTAACAGAAGCGAGACCTCTGAATTCTTCCTTGTTCTTCTATACCACATATACTGACGTGAGCAGTAGGGGTTTAAGACTGAATCAGGAGTCTTCAGACTGGACACAGAGCCATTAGCTATGTAGAAATCTTTGGCCTTCCTCATCGACCATGGCTGCCAGTGATAGCAGACCATATATATCAGACTCTGTAACCAGACCATGCTGCAGTAGGAAAGATCCTGGGCACGAAGCTGCTTCCTCTCCCCATAAACTGCACGCACTCAGAGTGTGATAGCTCGCCTATTGAGACAGTCAACAAATTTTTCTTGGCTCTGACAAAGTTCCTTTGAAATTCTAGAAGAGCATGTGTTTGCCCTGGAAGTATAAGAGGAAAAAGTATTTCTAAAGACATAGTTACTAGGTAAATTAAAACCTGTCTGTGTATGATACAAATCAAATTTTTCTGTTTACTCAGTCTCTCAAAAGACACTGTTTTCTCCTGGGTACGGAAAAAAGAAGCAACAACACGGACATACTCTAGCTACAGGGTATTCACATCATTATTTACCACTGCTGGCAAAACCTATCACTGGAACACAGAAACTGCCATACTGGATTAGAGGAGTGGGAAATGTAGTCTGCTGTCGTGTTTCTGACAGTGGTCAGTATCAGCTATTCAGAGGGAACTGAAAAGAAAAATACTCAACCACAAACTTACAGAAGAACTATGTACTAACCTAACAACAGAGGAAGGATCTCCTTTAACCTTGTAAATGTGTGCTTTGTTTTGCTACAGACATAAAAGCGCTTTTTAAAATGTGTTTAAGTCCTTAGATTCCAGTCTTGTGAAAACAGGTTGAGTACACCTTGCACAGTTGGTTGTAGTTACAATTTTCTCATAGATATAGAACTGTTACCGCACAGGATCCAGATATATGCAACAACAGAGACACAGTATTGGAATTTGACATAGCTTATTAAAAGGACTTAAATGGAGATATGATGCTTTAAAAAAAAACAGCAACAACAAAAAAACTGGGAGAGGTTTGATGTTGCCACAGCTACAGAACAGTGGGTATTAATGCACAAGGCAAAACATAAATGGATGAAGCAGAACTTCCATGATACATCACATATGCTGTGTTGTACAGACTGAATTTAGTCTGAAATGTTCTGCATGAAAAGAGTTCACTGGGTTCACTAAAACACATGATGAAATGCTCAAATATATACAAAAGGACACAAAGATCAAGGTGGGGGTGAAGTATGACTATAACAAATTAAAAGTTTATTCCTGCAGTACATATTTAAAGGCAAGTGACATGAAAAGTCCCAAATACACATGTTCAGAAATAAAAACCATAGCAAAGAATGAGAGGACATCCCTAAAGACAACCCAGTTTTAATCTCAAGAAGTCATGAAATATATTACTTTACCTCAAGGACAAAAATGAAGGTGAAAACAACAGACATTGTTGCTAAAGGCACAGTCACTGGATCTGCAGCATCCCACTGAAATGCAAACAAAATCCGTTCACGGAAGAGTAGCTGTTAAACAGAACTAAATTGCCTTAAACTTCATTGCCTTAACTTTTTCTACATGTTTTGTTAGTGGATAGATTTCATTTTAAAATACACTCTGACAGGAATGGCATCTTGGTAATATTGTTCTCTCACAGATTTATAGCTTAACTAGAAATTAAAATTGGGGACCAGACTACAAAAAAGGCAGAAATTGACTCAGCTACACAAGTTATAATTAATCTACAGTAATCTGTGCCAACTGGGATTGCTGTATATAAAAAACATGTTTCTGTACATTCATCACATTAAGGGCTCAACTGATCGTTAATTGGTGTTAGGAAATGCACAACACATACTATCCTACTATAATGAAATGCTTAAAGGAAACACAATTACCTTAACTGATAACAACACAGACTGGGCCAGAACAAGTACAGCAATAGTTCTCTTAAAAAATGGATGCTGAGTTATGTCATACATCTTAGCTCTAAAGCCGTCGTTATCTGAAAAAGAAAGTTTGAAGAGGAAAGTTAAAATACATATTGGTGTTTTTCTCCTATTTCTTGACATCTTTTCCATGTTCATTAGTGGCAAAATAATCCTTTACTAGTTTCAAAATACATTTCTAATTTTCTGCTACAATTTTCCATATCAAATAGGGTGTCTGAATGTATCATTTCAAATATTGAACACTATGTTGCATGAAGGCTTTGGTACTTATGGGGCTGTCAGTTTAACACATTCCATTCATATCAACAGCCAACTGCAAATATTCTTCATCTAGAAAATAGTTTTTTTCATTAAGGCTTATCCTAAAACCATCGAAACACAACCATTTTTGGGGGTAGATTTTAATAGTCCTATTCAGATATCTGTAGTTGGAGCCTGTTTCTACATTAACTTACGCACAACCTCCTAGTGGCCTCACGATTACAATTTTAATTTGAATCACAGACTCCTGGGGAATTGCGAACACTAGGGCACAACATGAATAAAGCCAAAATATCTTTGATACCCGGACGAGGTGGGAGATGAAGAGGTTGCGCTATCTTCAGTCTGCTTTTCAGATCTTCCCATCGTCTCTGATCTACAGTCAGTAAAGCTGTCCCCTTAAATAAACAAAAAGAAGCGTATACAGCTTTTATCATATAAAAGCTATAACACTGAATGCTGTAAACATGAAAACAACATTCACTTTGGTGGTTGGAATAAAGTTACCTATGCAACTCTGCTTAAATAATACACAGTTTGGATAAAGGAGTCTAAAGTATCCGCTGTTACTCAGGAGGATTTCTCAATGCATTAGCTCTGAATTTCTGGGACTCAACTCAGCAGGCTGAGTTGTGTCTCTTTGTAGCAGCAGCCCAGTGTGGGCAGTGAAACACTGCAGGATGTCTTCCATTTGACTGAACATCATTTGCCAAGAAGCACTGTTTTAAAGAGTGGCCAATTTTATCTGGACTTTGCTACAGAAAATCCTGTGGCTCATCAGTACCCCTACAGTTTCTGGGGGAATGAGCCCTCCAGGAGACTGCTGAGTCTTTCCCCAGCTCTTCTGCTTGGGGTGGAATTGAAATAAAATAATAATATGCTATGAATCTACAAAAGCCCTCCATACAGGACGCACAAGGAGAGGTGGAAATAAATACTTGGGGTGGGCAATGGTAGATGGTAATGTGTATGTTTTAATAACATAGGAATAAATAAGCAAATCCCAAATAGAATTCAGTGTTATTTAAAATTATCTTGAAAACAAAATGAGGTCCTCATGACCTCTGAGAACTGTAAATCTCATGGAAGGAATCTGGAGTTATAAAAACAAGGGAGACCTTTTCTGGATAAATGTCACAGGCCTGTCTACCAGAGGCTTGGTGGCTGCCCCAGTCAACATGAAGCCTCACAGAGGGCTGGTCTAATCTCTGGGACTCGCCTGGATATTGGCTTGCGTAGATACTGCAACTGCATCTGGTTGTGCAACTGATAAGGTCAAGATTCCTCCCTCTCAGTGGACATAATCTCTTTATAGAGCTGTGTCCCCAAACCGCACACTGGGAGTAGGTGCTTTCCAACATGATGCGGACTAAGCAACAGACATGAGGATGCCTATTGCTTATGTCAAGCCTGAACCATACCATTTAGAAACACCTAAATTAAAAGGCAACTCATCCACCCAAGTGAGTGTGTCTCATTTATATTCTTGGGGAGCTTTCACTGCAAACAAGACAAAAGGTGGCAAAAAAAAGAGTAGACCTTTGTAAAATTCAGAAATGGTGATACCCAGTTGTTCTGTTGCTCAGAAACTACCACTTCCATCAGTGGTATGCTTATAAGGGGACCACAAAACAAAGTCCCATGAGTGGTTCTGCTGCTGGAGGAGCTCCATTTGCATCTGGACTTCAACTCAAAACTGACAGATGATATTTGAGCCGATCACATCTTCAATTCTGACTGAACATGTGGCACTTGGGAGCTGTGACAAATGATGGGCAAGAGCTGTGAAATGGGTGGTGAAGGAACACTTTTGGCTTGTGCCCTGTTTCTGGGGCAGCTGAAGACCTAGGCCAGGCCCCCCATGTATCAGCCACTAAAGCCGAAGTCTACTTAAATCACCCACTGCTCAGCCAAGTAACTAGTTTTAAGAAGAGGCAACTTAACGTCATACAGTGGAATGTTTGGCTCTCTTCTTTTTGGACTAGATGCCAGCCATCTTTCTACCTTCATATTTCTTTCAGTTCCTAGAAATTTCTTCATTCTCCTTGAATATTGATTGGGCTGAGACTTTCCCTCCATTGCATAATTAACTAACATATTAATCTTTTCAATTCAAATCAGAAGTTTTCTTTTCCCTATAATAAATGCATAAAAAGTAACAAGTATACAAGAAAAAGAAAACCGAACATTACATGCCACAGTAGTTACCTGAGGTTACTAAGAAATAACTGAAGAAGCTGAACCAGATGAAAAACAATTTATACTGACTGTAATTTTATTATCATGTAAATTTGACAGAAATACTGCATGACATGGCTGTTGAATGTAATTAACAGGGAACTGCCATTAGTGAGTAGCTTTTCTGATGTTCAGACATTCCCTGTATTCAGATGCAGAATTAAGGGAGAACTTTCATAACTAAAAAGGTAGCTATAAGCTTAAGGAAAACTTACAAGCAGAGAATTACCCCCCGAAAGGGTAAATGTAAAAATTTATTAATTTTCTGAAAATAATGGGAACCCTAATTCAGGCCCTACAACTCAGACTTCCACATTTACACTGGCAGCTCATGCAGGGGTTGTCTGGGCTAGGATGACTTGTTTACTTGTCCCCTGTGCTCACAATCCTTGTAAGCCTCATGTTTACACCTTTCTGTTCCTTCTCACTTTGAATCACAGTGCACATGAGCAATCTTTTACTTTTCACATTAACTTCAGTGTCTTTAGAGCTGCGTAACTAGGAGGAGGGAATGAAATAATCTGCTATAAAGTCACATATAATTAGGAATATTTTTCCCCTGTCCATGATTCAAGCTTTAAAAAAATGATAAAAGATTTACACTGATATTGTGGGTAAATCACTTCAAAAGTAACCTGTGTTCTGATCACCTTATTCCATAGTCAAGAGTTGACTACACAGATGAATAGTGAGTTTTGACTTAATGATATCTGACTAATTTGTGAATGAGATCCCACAGGCTGCTTTTGCAAAAGTCAGGTTGGCAAAGCGAATCTGATCTAGAGAGCGACTTCTATGGAAAGCGCGGGAACTAAGAGCAAAACCAATGTCTAGAAGATTGACAGCATGTATCAAGATTTGGCTTACTGTCACAAAAGTGTAATAGAAGTCATGCTAGTAAGGGCAAAGATCCAGCTCCTCTGGTACCTTTTCTCTATGACAGTGGAAAAAAGTAGCTGCCTGTAGGTGTAGCAAAGAAACCCAAGAGCAGCAAGTGGCTCCTGATGATTCTCAACTGCCTGTAGAGCTGGCTCAGAATTCACAACAGACACACTCAAGACTACGTCCAAAACTAAAGGGGGAATGCCCCACTTCCTCACTTCTTGACACTGTATGCACCACACCTCAAGCAGGGTTTGAACAGCCATGATCATAAGCTATAAAACAGCAGACTCTGTAACATGATATTTCTTTTTCTCTCCTACACTCATGCCTATGAACAGGCTTTTGAGGAAACTGGTCTGTTTAGAAAGTGTAGAGGCAAATGAAAAATGATTTATAGTGCTCAGCTCACATCACAATAGAGCTTCATGAACTATGATGTGCATCACAGAAACATAGCTGAATAATCATAGCTATAGAATAACAAGATTAAAATAATTTAATAATTTCAAATAATACTTTAGCTTACCTGTAATTTAAATAAATTATTTTTTTCTCCCCAAGACTTGATGAAAATTATTTTTGATTCATCAGTATAAGGCTGACACATTTGAAGAAGTAATATTACCTTGCTGAACTGGAAGGGGCAAAAGCATCTATAAAAATCCAGGAGAATTCTCGTACTGGTGAAAGTTCTTATTTTTTAAATCACTAGTTAAAATTTAGAGATTAAAAAAATAAATGAATAGCACATTGTTCCTTGTTCCGTAGAACAGATGTACTTAACAAGAATGACTGTACTTCATCCCACCAAAGCTACACTGGAGTCACAGAAACATAAAAATACCTTCTGAACAGCAGAGGTTTTAAGCTATTTATTTGACTTGCAATCTGCTTGACTTCATTTCACGATGCTTTGCTTGCTCACATTAGTTGCACTAGAATGTGCTGCTCAGCCCCTTTTCAGAAGCAGCCATGTAGTTTCCTTGGTGGGCAAACTCAACAGCTGTGTTTGCCACAGTTTGGGTCAAGGCCATAGTAGGACCACGGCCAGCACCCAGTCTCTAGCACTAGCAGACTGGGTTATCTTGCATCTCCAAGCCCCAGAGCAGACAGTTATCCTTTTCCTTCAATGCCACAGTGATAAAAATATTGCTGTAGATAACTGAAAACATCTAATTATTTTTTGGATTTTGAACTGAAAGATGAAAAAATGAATAATTACGTTAGTGCCACAGGGGCACCAGACGTGGGTCTTAAAAAATACCAGATTAAGGCATGTGCAGTGTGTAAGCAGCAGTCCCACCCAGAGAATGCTATCTTTAACAAGTGTAGACATGAGTTGCTCTCTAACAATTCACTTGTGGACAGGTTTTTCCACCTTTCCAGGGTAGCCCTCAAAGCCCATGTGAACTGCAGTTCCTAGAACACTAGACACATTTTTGAGTGACAGACAACTGATTTTACAATTATTCTGCTGTTTGCAGAAGAAAAGCCATACAGCTTTACTTTGGATCTGAAATACTCCAATCTCTATTGAGACTCCTTAGTTGTAACACATACAAGTATGTCTTTTTACCTGACACCTACATCAAACTAAACCAGCAGAATGTGGAGCGTCTGTAAATACATGGCGCTTAGGTTCAGTTTCCATCTGGCAGAATGGCTGCATTGTAAATAAACTCAGACAGCTTTGGAAAATTGTGTGATGGACTGCTATCATCCCAGGCTTGAGGATTGCAGCAAATATGGATCAGGTCTGCCTGAAACCATACTTGCAGTCTTACAGAATGTAAGATTGGTAAGTCAATCTTAAATGCAGTCTTAACAGATAAAATAACAGTATAATATCAGTTTCAGGTTTCTTACAGAGCCAGTTCAACACACAATAAACCACCCTACTCAGTACCTTGTTTTCATTGAAATTAGCGATGACAACTCCAACGAAAAGGGTCAGTCCAATCATGCAGCCAAGGAATACAAAAACATGAATGTAGATTCCATGGATCTGAAAAGATAAAAATAAGTTTAATAGTTAAAACAAATCGAAGTATATGCTGTAGAATTAGAAACCACTGATGTATTTTCTTACCGGCCCAACACGATGAATAATAACATCTCGGACTTCCACCCAGCCTTTTAATGAAAGAACTTCAAATAGTGCTAGCATTGCATTCCCCACATTGTCAAAATTAAAATTCCGAGGATTTGCCCTGAAATGCATAACACATAAATTCAGCAATACAGTTGTTCTATTGCTTATCTTGATCCTTCATAGTCTAACATTTAAATATCTTGCAAAGTTGGTGTGAAAGCCTCTGAAATATATCATTCAAAGTTCTCTCTCAGGATTAAAAGAACAACAGCAATAAACATGTACAGCATCACCTCTTTGATCCCTATGTATGTTTTATTTTCTTACTCAGAATCCAATTCATGCAATAAAGCTTGTAACAAGTTGCTGCATTTTAGTGTTTTTGTCAATGATATTAGAAAATATACAGTATTTGTGAAAAAATGGATCCAATGGCACTGAGCAGATTCTGAAATAAACTTATCTGAAGAAGACCAATCTCAAACCCACATAAATGATTCAGACTCCAAAGTCAGTGAGATCATTTAGGAAATGCTGTTCCTTATTTATTATCATTGGGAACTGATGGTCTAAAGCAAAAATGACTGACATGACATCACATCTTCTTGGCTTTCCTATATCATATCTCTGACTGTTTGTATCAGTTGAGATTCAAGAGGATGTTTCCAGCTAAAAATTAAAAGTATCCTCTTTGGGCTAGGTTAGCATATTGCTCTGTCTCTATAATCCACGACAGGTAAGCCAATAATAAGTACCATCTATTTTCAACAGTTTATGAGGTAAATAGAATCACAGAATAGATAGGGCTGGAAAGGACCTTAAGATCACCTAGTTCCACCCACTCCGCCCTGCCCCCCCGTGGGCAGGGACACCACATACTATGTGTGAAATCATGTCACCCAAGAACCTGTCCAATCTGGCCTTGAACACTTCCAGGGATGGAGCATTCACAACTTCCTTGGGCAGCCCATACCACTACCTCACCACACTAACAGTAAAAAACTTCTTCCTTACATCTAACCTAAACTTCCTCTGTTTAAATTTGAACCCATAACCAAACAGTTGCATTTGAGAAGAATTACTATCTCATGCTTGCGAAAATCCAACCATTCAATGAAAAGAGCTCTCAGTGTGGCTAGCAGTTTGAAGGAGGTGATCCTGCCCCTCTACACTGCTTTTGTGAGACCTCACTTGGCGTACTGTATACAGTTCTTGTGTCCTCAACATAAAAAGGACATGGAACTTTTGGAACAAGAGCAGAGGAGGGCCACAAGGATGATCAGGGGACTGGAGCACCTCCCCTATGAAGATAGGATGAGAGAGTTGGGGCTGT
>JASSUY010008187.1:0-20174 GCA_032466535.1 Forpus xanthops | reverse complement strand
TGACATGGTTTAGTGGGAGGTGTCCCTTCCCAGAGCAGTGGTGTTGGAAGTAGATGATTTTAAGTTCCTTTCCAACCATAACTATTCTATAATTCTACGATTCTATGATTACTGAATTAAGCAGATGGAGGGCACAACTCCTATAGCGACTGGAATCTGGCAGCTTACTCTGACAAAAAGCAAGAGAAAAGATTTTTTCTGGTGCTTTTCTTGAAAAAGAAGGCAAGCCAAGTGCACAACTTTTTTCCTCCAGTGCAGGTAAGTGGGAAGACCAGTACTTAGGGCCAAAGAGGTACTGGCTTCAACATGCTCCTCTGTTGGTGTCAAGTTCATTTGCACAAGGAGTTGGAATCTCCTAAAAGGTGTCTTCTTGTGTAGGTACATTTTCAATGCATTTCAGTATTGGAATATATGTGCAGTTTTATATTCTGAATACAGTGTAAAAACCTAGAATATTTGATGGAAGGATAGACAGTTTTCCTTTGGAATAAGAATGAATTCACAGGAGAGTTCATTTCTGAAAAATTGAGCTTAGGAATACATATACTTTCCCCTTTCTAGACTAGTGAATGGTTTGGGAAGAAAAATTAAAACGTTTCTAGGATCCATGCTTTTTTTCTGTTCTTTTTTTTTTTTATATATTTTACACTAAAAAGTTTATTTTTCCTTAAGAAGACAACAGTTTTCTAAGGCTGAAGAGCTCGAACAGGTTTTCTTTTAACAATATTCATTCTTTCCATTGAAAAAAATAGCACAATAAATTCTTACAATGTGATTAATAAGTAAAATACCCCATGCTTCTAGAAATGAGAAATTAAACAAAAATGTCACTATAATAAATAATATATGGAAAAAAATAGAAAAAAAGAGACCAATGCAAGGAAAAAGTAATTATGCAAAAAGAAACAAAACGTATTTTGTTCATACTAACATTGCATAGTGCAACAAGGGAAAAGTAAAGCATTTAATGAGACAAAAAGGTTATTTGGAAAAAAAAAAAAAAAAACAAACCCCACAACCATAAAAACCAAATCACACCCACATCACAGTTTAGAACTTTTTCAAAATATTTCTTTTCTTGCGAAAATATTCTGTGCTATACTTGACTATGTTTATTTAATCAAACTGAATTTACTTAAAAACCTAGATTTTCTCCACATATTCAGGATTGTATTAATTATTGATTTGTTTCGTAACTAGAAGAGCCAAAATTAAAAAGAAATACAGATTGGGTTTTATTTGTCCATTGCTTACCTTTTTTTGCTTCTCCTCAAATTTTCATTTTTTTTTTTTGCACGACTTATTGAATACTTATTGAAATCCCAGCCAGTTTTCAACAGCTTTAGAAAAGGAAGAATGCTCTTTATAGGATTAACAGTAAACTAGTAAGTCTGTTTCATTCTCTTTCTTTTTTTTTTTTCTTGAAACTAGAAATCTAACCTATTCTGCACATAGTGCATCAATATTGATATGTATAATTCTTTCCACAATTTATAATCTAGATTAACTAGTCCTTTTAGTCAGTTAACAACATAACCACTTCTGAATTCCCCATAAAGTCATAATACAAAACCACTTGGTTTTGTGATACAACTAAGAGTAAAAACAGTTTCTTCAAATAACTCTTCATTTGTTTTTACCAAGGAAACCTATTATACCTTCTTCAGCTACAACAAATGAATACTAATTTCATTGTCAGCAGGAATTCAGACTTTCATTATTTAGATCAATGCACCTTTGAGTTATATCTATAACTTGGTGATGTCATGAACCAAAAATGATAAAAAGCTGGATACTTTTCAGACATGCAAAAGCAATATCATATAACAGGCACAAAGCACTTCTACCTCTGGGGTCCACTAATGGCTTCTAGATGAAATGTGAGCAAATTGGCTATGAAGACTCTGTGTTAAAAATCTAGAAATTCTTAAACTTGCAAATCAGGACAGCTCTGGTATGCACATTAATGGGAAAAATGAACAGCCTTTTCTGATTATCACCTCCATTCTAATCCTCTCTTTTTTCCTTAATCAGTCCGTGTATAAAAATATGTCGTTTGATCATCTAAGAAATATTTTTGCCCCCTGATTTCACTTTTGCCCTCTCTCTTACATATAACTTGACTGCTCAGCTAACACTGTATAAGTCAGTTGCGTTAGAGCTTTTTGTTTCCAGCTCAAAATGCCTAAATGCAGCTTTCTTTTGTCATATCCTCTACACTGAGTGTTCAGTTTCTCTTCTGTGACAGGCATTTTTTCTTCTACTTCCCTGGTAAAAATAAAATTACACATAAAAAAAAAAAAGTCAATTCTAATCCATCCAGAGGCATTATTTGATGAGTCATCTTGCTTTTATTCTGTAGTTTGTAGCCTTTTTTGGCACATCGTGCCATATCACCCACATGTAAAACACTGTTGAAATACAGCTGGTGCAATAAGGACTTGTCAGATGCCTTCCTCATATGTTGTGGGTATTGGATAGCAGAGACTACTTAGTCATCAACTTAAGATATAGGAATGATTCATGGAAATAACTTGACTAAACTTTAATTCTGAGGCTTGAAGATACATTTGGGGACTTGGAGGGTGGGAGTTGGTGTGGGGTTTTCTGCTTGGTTTGGTTGAAATTGATTTGTTTTTAAAGTAAAGAATGATTAAAAAAATAATAATAAAAACTCTCATTATTGTGCAAGGCTAACTTACATCAAATATTATGATCTCTGCCTTCAGCATCAAGACTCAACCAGGATGAAGAATGAGGAGAAAAACAGAGCATCTGGTGTAATCTCTCTTAGTTGCCAATAAAATCTCTAACAGAGACAGTTTATCTGCTTTGGAGAGTCTACTTAATGACATCCTTAAGGTATGCTTTTAAAAAAATTCTGTTGTAATAAGTTAGCTTGCACTGTGAATATATGATCACTGGGTTTAAATACCTATTTTATTGCCTATTAATTAGTAAAAAAAAACAAAACAAAAAAAAAAAAAAAAAAAAAAAACAAAAAAAAAAAAAGAAAAAAAAAAAACCTGAACCACAAGCACACCCATTTTTGTAACCTGTGTAAGGGAAGTGGAAAAAGGGGCCCAGCTGAGCATATGAGATGTAAGAAGCCAAGATGTGAAACAACTGATTATTTTTTTCCCCACATAATCACATGACCAGTTTACTCAAGAGAAGGCTAACCAACACATATGACCCTACCAACAGGAGAGTCTTGGGTACATTACAGAAAACAGTCACCAATGACACTCAAGCATTTAATGGATCTACTTGATAGCTACAAAGAAAAGGCACACAAGCCTATAGAAAACAGAAAGTACTGGTATATAAAATACAAGTTATTTTCTTTAAATCACCTTCACTGCTAGCATTAAGTTCTCATTCTGGAATTGCAGTAGGCTACATAGCCACTTACTTCAGCTCAGCTGAAGAGGCATTAATTTGCACACCTGCAATTATCTGCCATCCCAAATGAGCTAATTCAATACTATACAAGTTTATAATAAGGGGAAAGAAAAAAAAAAAAAAAAACAATAAAACAACAACAGAACACATTCACACAGAAAGACACAGCTAAAATCTACTTGTCAACCTAATCAAGCAAAATTCTGAAGTGGCGTAGGAAGAGCTTTTAATCGTGACTTGCAGGCTGTGTTGTGTTTGCCTGTAGAACATACTGCAAAGAACTACTCAAACACCCAAAAGGCACAGAGCAAAACAACACAGCCCAAATGAGATAATAAAAAAAATTACTAAAAGCCTTTTTCTTTATTGTGTTGTATATATGGAAGTAATTTCATGTTAGTTTTATTTTTAAATTCATGTAATCCTTAGATACACCACAGTCCGAAGAGAGTCTCTTTCACAACATACATACCAAGTTACTGAACATGATAAAAATCTATGGAGGGTATGAAGAGAACAGCCCACAGGTGCTACTTCATACCTCATTGTTGAGGGACACAGTGCCTATGTTTTATAGAAAGAACAGGACTTAACAGAAGCAGAGTGAAATCAAATTCAGCACTGACATAGACAAATTCTTCCTGATAATAAGGTCCACAATGTTGTTGTATAAGTTTACCAGCAAAACAACAATATACTTAAAACTAAACTACACAATGCTATTAATTATAGAAAGAAATAATCCTGGTTTTAAACAACTGTGTTAACTAACTTAACTCTTTAGATTTTTCATTTCTATGCCTTTACTGTATAATTAGGGGACACTGCTTCAGGCAAGTAGCTTTTTAAAACAACAATTAAGTATTTACCTGCTCTTACTAGGTATCAATTACCTTATTTTCTAGATATCAGGTTTACTTAAGTGAAGAATGCTTATTTCAAGATAACAAATGTAACACCAGGCAAGTTTTTGCTGTACTCATAATCTGATTGCAATATCACTAACTTCACCCATTTGCCTGTTCCAGCTATACGACATGTATTTGGATGATCCCTAAAAAGTTCAACTAATCTGCTAAAAAGTCCAACAACAAAAGTCAGACCATTTCTCCAAACTTTTTTGTGCTTTCACCTCTGCTTTGAAAGGGGCTCTTAAAATTTGTCTAATCTGAGCAGTCTAATGCTGGAAAGTATAATTCTGCCACCTTTCTCATCCACTGTTTTCTCGATCTCAGCTGCCAAAAAAATTAACACATATACATGCACAAAAAAAACCCAGCCAAACAAACACACTTCATACAACACAACCTCTGGCTACAGGCAAAGGACATGTAGGAAGATATCCTTAATACCTCTCGTATGTTTGCCCTTTTGCTGATTAAGGTAAATTCTACTTGGATTGTAAATAATCATCCTCTCCCTCTAGAAAAAGCCTACTTATTGGAAAATCTGTGCATTTTTAAAGCCCTGCTTGTTCTAAACAAGGCAGCTTCTTTCAACATTTCTGTTTTGGTTGTATTTTTGAAAATTCTTTCTCTTCCTGTTTTCACAGGCCATCTTTAATTTGTTTTCCTTTTAGTACACAAGACAGTACCCTAGGTGAGACCCCTACTAATTTGCACAGGGCACAAGGCTGATATAATTTATGTGTCATATTCTCACACACACAAAATGAGATGGGCTGGGTGGGCTTCACCAATTAAAAAAAAAATAAATACACAGATAAAGCTATCAGCATGATTATAGTATCACATCCCACTGCACTACTACCCACCTTGTCCTTACTCATATCAAGTATTATATTTTTCCTTTTTAAGCCCACCACTTCACGTATTTGTCTACTGTAATCAATGTATTCCAACACTAATTTTTCCAACATCAAAAATCTTTGCCCCTAGTTTCCTGAAGCAGAACTTCAGCAAAGAAAAACTTCCGACTATGAAGTACGTCAGAAAGAAAAAGACTGAAGAGCAGAACAGGTTTGGTTACATTGAGTGTGTATATATATATATATATATATATATATACACGCACATATACACAGAAAGAGAGAGAGAGGTGCACAATAACACAATATCTTAGTGAGATCTTTGAAGACTGGGGGGGGAATAACACAGAAGCAAGACTTCATTGACATCATATTATGAATGATTTCAAAGTAAAGTAATATAAAATTATAAAGTAATGTAACAAAGAATGTTACATTCTATGCATGAGGCTATGCCCCATGCACTGAAGTTGATCAATGTAATACTTGGAGATCTTCCCTGGGAACATTTGTTTTAACACTGTCCCTCAGTATACCATTCACATTAAAAAGACAAAGTCATTTCTGATGCAGCTATATGCTAGCATGCTGTTCCTTCTTGGCATCACTGAAACCTCTAAGCAAATCTCTCTACTCCAATAGTCACAACCTGTACTTCGCAAACCCACAAATACATAATTACTGACTTTAATGGGAGTACCTGAAATGCACAAACATGTGGGACAGGAAAAAGCCTCTAGTGGCATGTGGCAGAGACCATTATAGATCTTTTGTTCTGAAAGATAAACAGTGCATATACACATCACATTAAACTTTCATATACTTCTATTACACTCAGCTACAAACTGTCACTCCTGCTGTGCTAACCTTCCTTCATCCCACAAAATTCAAGGGTTTAGGTCTTGCTTTAACTATAGGCATGACTTCTTCAGGCAGCTGTTAAGCATGCATACGTTACGCATGCATATGTACCTGCTATTCTCACAGACCAATTTATTGATGTCCTACACCAAGTACATTCTCCTGAAAGGAAGGTGACCATGTGCTTTCAAAAAACAAGCAGTTGGATTTCAAAAGAACAGGCCTTGCAGAGGAGTATTGTAAAGTACTGTAAATACTGAAAGAGTACTGTAAATATATTCATTGAGAAATTTGATTAGTTTTAGTAGGATGGATGAGAAGTGAAACAAAACAAAAAAAAAATATTTAAAGAATCAGTATGCCATCAGTGGTAGCTAAAGAGGAAGAACCTTGAAAATATACCTCTACTTTCCTTGCCAACGAAAAACTGATACATAACTCCTAAAATTAAACATTTCAGCTTTAAAATCGCATCGCAAGCAGCAGGTCACAGTGCAGTTTTCACTTCCTGAGTGCGCTCCTGCAAGCACTGCTATGTAACCCTTCCAGGTCGGCTTCCTTACAGACACGTCTGAGAGCTTGCTCCCCAGCCCAACGCCTCTAGGAGTCATACCACGGCAGAAAAGAGTCTGAACCCCAAGGGCCTTCTCCCGAATCACTTTTTCTGCTATATATCACTGGCACTACATTCTTTTCATCATATGGTAGCTGCTAAATAAAAAGAAGAATTTCTAAAACAGATCTGGTTCAGGTTTGACACTGAAAACTGCCTTATAAGGTATAAAAGCCCGAAAGCAGGAAGAGGCTTTGACAAAACTAAGGAAGTTCCTATGCGCTTGCTCGGTGGAGGGGGAGGGGTTTTTTTCTTCCACTGAGATAAGTACCATAGAATAAATGACATTATCCACATATTACGGTTAATAAATCAGTACAGAGGAGCCCCGCAGACGGCACCGACCAAGCGTTGACTCCCCTAAGCGAGGCGGTCCAGAAGCTTACAGGCAGCCGCTCACGGCAGTCGAACGACCGCGGTCGACGCTGGCCACCCCGGCCCCTGGCAGTGTTATGGGGACCCCCACTTCCCGGCGGGCACCGGCCGAGGAGCCGCAGGCGACTGCTCTAACCGGCCCCGGCCTGCCCGAGGGCTCCCGGAGGGCGAGCGGGAGGAACGCGGCCCCTGAGTGAGCCGACTCCCGGGGGCGCTGACTGGGCACCGGGGCCGCGCCGGTACACCCCTTCCCGCGTCGGACAATAATGAGAAAAGAGGGGAAAAGAAAGCGCCCGGCGCTCCCGCTACCGGCATCGCAGCGACCCGGGCTCGTCTGCCCAGCCCGGCTTGGCTCGGCCCCGATACAGGCACCGCGACCCCCGCCGCCATCTGCAGCAGCAGAACCCACCCAGCCCCGCCCCGGGCAGCACCGAGCTGTCAGCGGCCGACCCGGCCGTCGCTCACCCCGTCCCGCAGTCCACTACACAGGCCGGAAGCCGCCCTGCCATGCTCCTCGGTAGCAGCTGTGCTGGGGACGGCGGGCAGCCCTGGGCGCGCTGCGGCGGGGACTGAGGACACTTCCGCAAGGCGGGCACTTCCACCCCCGCCCGCTCGCTCTCTCGCTCGCCGGCACGGCCCAGCGAGCCCAAGATGGCTGACCCGCCCCTCCCTGCGCGCGGCGGTGAGGGCGGGCGCGACAACCCTAATTCTCGATGACGTTCTACCTCGCGGCCTCTCCCCTGCGAGGCGGCGCGGAGTGGAGCGGGTGGGAGTGTTCTCGCCCAACGTCGGCCGCCCGGAGTGGAGCGGGCGGGAGGGTTCTCGCCCAGCAGCGGTAGCCTCGGTGGTGCGAGCCGGCGAGGGCGGTTGAAGTAGTGTTTTAATGCTGAAAACCTCGGAGAAGATGGGGTGAGGGGTTGTATGGCGTGAGGAGGGTGCTGACGATGATGAGGGGATAGCGTCGTGCAGGCCCTGCAACTGAAGGGCTGGAAACTGCAGAAAAACTGTTCCTGAAGGGCAAATGCAGGAGGTCACACTCATCGTACTTGTTGGCACTGCTATATGCTAGCAGGACCGATAAGTAAAACACCTGCTGGGGAAGGTACCAAATAGACTGCAGCACCAGCCTGCAAGGAAGGTCAGCTAAGACTCCCTGAAAACTTGATTTTTGTATCAAAAACTTGTATTCAAAGGAAACCCTTGAGATCTTTTCACCTATTCCCACCACGTGTGTGCCATGCTCCCATGTTACTGCAGCAAACAAGCATGGCTTAGCCTTGACCAGCCATCTCAGCACCGCTGCCGATGAGATTGGTGGTGTCCACCGCTTTTTGAGTTTAGCTATAGGTCCCTGTCCTGTTGAAGGACTTTTGTCCCAAGGGGTGCAAAGGCATGCACTGTTGGGGCTCTGGTGTTCAGGTGGACAAAACCAAAAAAAAAATCAGTTCAAGGGATTGCCCCTTTTCTCTCTCTTTTCACCTTTCACAGCCCTTCTAGGCTTTGAGGGACAGACTGCTATATCCACCAGGTCTGGCCTAGCTCTTGCCCCCGGGTATAGGGTAGCCAAACGCTATTTTTTGATTCTTTTGAAAGTATTTGAGTATTTCAACCATTCTGGTAGTGGGGCTTTCACATATTTACCAGTCTTCTGCTTGCTGCTACTACCTAGGCAATGTAAGAATGGGAGCTTTGTGGTTTAATGGAGTGTCGCACTGAAGAGAAGCTTGGTAGTTCATCAGAAGGAGTAATTGTGGGGCTCGGCATGCACTGATGGGCATAAATGGCTCTCATCAGCCTCACCGGGGACCTCCACCCCACACTTCCTGCCCAAGACCACAGGAGGCCCACTTTAGCTCAACTGTGGGCCCTTAGTTTTTGTTTGAGATATGCTCTAGATGCGTGTTGTCCTCGCCTTGCTTTCTTTTTTTATATTAGACTTATCCATTTGGGCTCCCCTGGCTGCTGTCACTGGCTCTAGTCCTGGTATGACATCCTGGCTTCACCTTGGACCTGTTTCACAGCCATGAACTTGTCTGGCAATCTGAGCTCTTGGTTGAATCTGGCCACTATCTTTGGGTCTGCCTGTGTTGCCTCAGCCATGTGGGATGTACCCAGGCTGGTGAGTCCCCAGCCTTGCTGGTTGTGTTACTGCAGCTGGCCCAGTGTCCCTTAGCCCTCAAAGTGATCTTGCTACTTTCTTAAAGTCCTCTTCACTTAGTTTAAGCTATCTCAAAAAAGTTCATTCTCTGAGTTCACTGTAAAGCAGACAAGAATCAGTGCCAGTGCAAAAGGAAAAAAAAAAAAAGCTAGGTACATGTCCTTCAGATTCAGTTAGGCGGGAGCAAAATCATCCCTTTTTCTAACAGCAGCTAACACAATTTAGTTGTGAAGTTCAAGCTACCATCTGGCTTCTGTGGACTGCCAGATCTTTCTGAGGAACATAAGCAAGGAAAGGAGATACTGAGTATATTAACATTTTTCTTTAATGTCAAGGCAAATTATGAATAGAACACTATGAGGCAATTACAGATAATGAAAGGTATTTCTGCAGGATATTGTATAGCCTGTGAGCTATGCTGTGCTACAATATGAAAGATCAATATCTCCGAAATCTTTCCAGCGAAAGTACAAATAACCCTGTTTTTAATGCACATGTATCTGTGTGTGCATAGGTACTTATCTAAAATAAATAGAGTTAGTGTATAAAGTAATGTGGACTTTTCACTTTCCTCTTGGTTTTATTACCTGGTATTCAGGGTTATATATGCAGCAGGTTCAACTGCTGCATCTGGCAAATGGAGTCCCAGAATGAGAAAGCAGCTTAATGCTCCAGCTGCAAGAGTTCAAGTAACCCCCCATAGCAGCATGAGACAAGGGCCCAAAAACTGTGGCATGCAGAAAATGTGGAGCTGGCAGGTCTTGTCCTGGCTATACAGCTCATAGAGGCAGCAGAGAGGGGATCTCATTCACCAAGTTAGTATGCCTAGCTGTAAGGGGTTTTGAACAGTGTAATTATCACTGTACCATAGCTAGCTTTATTACTTAGTATCTCCAAATTATGCTCCTGATTAGTGTAGGAAAGCTTTAATAAAAAAGTCAAAAGACAGATAGAAGACCTGATATTAAGTTGACGAGGTTCTGCTAACAGAACCATCATTTCACTGTAACACATTAAATCACACACACAAGCACATACTATAGTGCACTCTACATGAAATATCCCATAGCTGTATTTATTTCTGTTTTCTCCTTGTGAGTACAAGCGGTTTTTTTTTGTGAAATTGTAGGACACTGAGAGGAATTAAAAAACAAAACAATCTGCAGTTTATATAGAAAGTGAAAAAATCTGTTGAGCAACTCCATTGTAATCTTGTGCTGTTTGTGTTCTTCCTGAGTCTGCATTACGAATGACATTGAAAGAGGGCACTGCTGGTTCATTTTGTTTTTATTAATTACAGTGTATTTTACATTTGAGGACCAAGAAGCATAGGATTTCTGTCGATATTAAGGTGCCAAGTCAGTCACAGTTTTGCAAAGGAAGGAGTTGAAAGACTGAACTCCCTGGCCATATCTCATTTCACTTTATTACTCTTGCCAGATGCAGTTCTTCAGGTGGCTGTGGACCCAGGCACCAGTCCAGTAAGAAAGGTGTACAGTCAGTGGTTTAGTATATTCTCAGTCTTCCCAATGGAATAGTAGTGAATAAAATCTTAAATGGCCTTTATCTGATTCCATGCTGTACAGCACACATAATCCAGCAATATCCTCATTCTGTGATGCATTACAGCCCAGCACAATTATACAATTTATAAGCACAATTGGAATGCAGGTGATCTTTTCCTCAATATCCATTATAGCAGAAGTAATTACCATTGCAGAGCATCCTCCTGTTACTGTGTGCCTCCTGGCAGGTTGCAACATAAATATAAAAGAAGAGAATGCATATGAATACAAATGCATAAGGAATTAGAAGATAAAAGTTCAAAAGGAAGGTATTTCTATTAGTCAACAAGTAAACACAGGAGCAGTGTAACAGTTTGATTTAGATGGAAGGACAACTTTTTACAATTTTTATATAAACAAATCTTGAGGTTCCAGATTCTTCCATGATGCAGGTATGATTTACTTGCTCTGTCAATACTACATATTAAAATTTCACAAGTCTTTAACTAGACAAAAGCATTACAAATCACTTGCAAAGCTATATAGGAAGCTTTTCAGCATCCTGCTTATTCTGGATCATTTTCATGCAGTTAATGGCCTGCTCTTGAGCATGAAGACAGAATAACTCTGTGAATCCATATATAGATCAAAGCCTGGGAAGCACAGTAAAGTGCAAAAAACAAGAGAAAACAAAATACAGTAAAAGTTGCAGGGGTAAAGGGATTTTGGAAATGCCCAGAAGGACTGATAATCTAAACTTGCCCAGATCAGCATGTTGCCATTTAGAATGCCATAAACTGAATTTAAAAGGCAAGTACATCCCACTGGACATATTTTAATCCCAGGTAAAGCTGACAATAAAAGCTAGAGAAACAGCCAAGGAAAATTAGGTCTAAGTTATCCGTTAAACAATATTCACTTTATTGTATGTATTATAAAGTACATTACCTAAGCATTTTAACATAAATAAGTTCTACCAATAGTTGGTGGAATATTACAGAGAGCTAAAAAAGAAAACATTTTATCTGCCTCAATATAAGATGTATGTATATTTCTCCCAGGAAGGGCCACAAGCAAAATTATAGTGTTACTGGTTGATTTTGGCATAGCTATAGCAACAGCCGTATGGGAGGCATGTGGAGCTGCACATGGCGAAGTCATGGCAAATTACCAGGATCTCATTTGATGTGGCTCCTTTCCAAGAGTTCTGACTTAGATCAACTAAAACCATTAATTTTCAAAATATAATCAGTGTGATCATATTTTTTCTTTAAATAACAAATGGAAAAAAACTAAATATGATTGTTTGTACACTGAAACAATGTATGTAAGGAGAGAAACTCATAACTGGGGCTTGGACTATTATGATATTAGGACTATTGCTTAGAATATTTGCTAGGAATAGCAGCAAAATGTGTGTCAGAAGATAAATTTAGAAAACATAGAGGAAGAATTTCACTGAAAATGTGATGACTTAAATAGGAACTTGATGTTCTGCGCAGAAGCAAAATCTGCAAAAGTCATGGTGTCCATAGAATAACTGCATTCCTGTGTACAGCTTGCTTCAGCAGTCAAAATTTACAGAATCAGAGAATTGCTAGGGTTGGAAAGGTCCTCTGGAGATCATCTTGTCCAACCTCCCTGCCAAGGCAGGACTCCTAGAGCAGGTTAGATAGGAAACACATCCAGGCGGGTTTTGAATGTCTCCAGAGAGGAAGACTCCACATGCTTCCTGGGTAGCCTCTTCCAGTGGCTCTGTTTCCCTCAATGTGAAGAACTTCTTTGTCAGGTTGAGGTGGAACCTCTTTTGTTCTAGTTTATGACCATTGCTCCTTGTTGTGTTGTTGGGCATCAGTGAAGAGAGTCTGGCATGATCCTCTTAGCACCCACCTTTGAAATATTTATATGTATTCATGAGATCCTCTCTCAGTCTTCTCTAAACAGGCCCCACTTCCACATTGCCTCCTCATAAGAAATATGCTCCAGACCCCTGATCACCTCTGTGGCCCTCTGCTGTACCCTTTCTGTAGCTCCTTGTCTGTCTCATGCTGAGGAGTCCAGCACTGGACAGAGTACTCTAGATGTGGCCTCACTATGGCTGAGTAGAGGGGGAGGATCACCTTGCTTGACATGCTGGCCACACTCCTACAGATGCACCCCAGGATACTATTGGCTGATGGCTCATAGTCAACTTACCATCTACCAATATTCCCAGGTCCTTCTCAGCTGAACTGCTCTCTAATAGGTCAGTCCCCAACCTATACTGGTACTTTGGTTCTTCCTCCCCAGGTGCAGTACCCTACACATGCCCTTAATGAACCTCCTTGGGTTTCTCTCTTCTCAATTCTCCAGCCTATCAGGGTCCTGCTGGATGGCAGTACAGCCTTCAGATATATCAGCCACTCCACCAGCTTCTTATCAACAGCAAACCTGCTGAGGTTATGCTCTAACCCTTCATCCAGGTCATTGATAAACAAGTTGAGTAAGAGTATACCCAGTATTGGTCCTTGGAGAACACCACTGACTACAGGGCTACAACTGGATTTTACTCTACTGATCATGACCCTGAGCTTGACATGTAGATACTTTTTGATCCACCTTGTTGTCCATTTATTTAACCCATATTTTCTAAGCTTACCTATAAGATTGTTGAGGGAGACAATGTCAAAAGGCTTGCTAATAACATCCACTACTCTCCCCTCATCGATCCATCCCGCAATGTCATCATAGAAGGCTATCAGATTGGTCAAGCATGAATTGTTTTTCTTTCTACTGCTATTCTGTGCTTTCTTATAACAAAATCTTGTTCTTTTATAACGCTTCTGTAAGTGAATTTGTACAATAACAGTAGGATTCCTACAATAGCAAAGCAGGATACAAACCTCTGTGCTATACCACACAGGCTCCACACAGTCACACCTGGGAGCCAAGTAATAGCTTGGTCGTGATGAGAAAATCTGTGCTTTCTCATGTAATAGAAACATTATTATGTGTTCTCAGTTGTACCTATTTATTTTCTTACCTGGAACAAATGTGTATTGCTACCTTTTAATATGACTTATTATACTCTTCAACAGAACTGAGAACATAAATCAATCACAGCTGTTAAGTATCTGATCTGCTTTAGTGTTTTTCATTTAGGTGTTAATATTCATGTTCACCATGTTATAAATCATTGATATGAGTAACAGCCATTATAACTTGCAAACATTTATAAACCCACTATTTTTAATTTAGTGATATTTCATTTTTTATTCAAAGATGTCATCCCTGTGCTAAATCAAATCAATATGTCACTAGTTTGCAGTTTAGCAGCCATTGCAGATATCTGTAACCAGTGAGGCTTCCAGCAGAGCACAGAAGCTCACTGTGGTAAAACCAAGCCTTAAAAAGGTGGCATCTATAAGAACAAGAAAAATATCAGATCATCCATGCTTAGAACAGAGGATCGAGCTCATCCAAGTGGGTCATTTCACAAAAGCAGTAGCATGAAGAGTCATTGAGGATGCGATGACACCATGGACTTTTAAGATATTCATTTGAAACTGCAAGCAATTGAATGTATAACAGGTAAAATTGATTTCTGTTCTAAGACACTTGTTCAGGTTTTAACGACTGTTTACCAACTTTTGAGAAGGCTTTTCATAAGAGAATTATTTAGAAACACTTGTCTTTTACCTTTTTGTATTTTTTCCTTGTTCTGTGACTTTTGAAAAAAAAATATATTCTCTTTAGTTGATTCAAGCAGTTGACTGCTCAGATAGCTTTTAAAAGATGTTAAAGTCTACTATATCACAACTATGGTCATTGTGACATGTTACTCTTACTGTACTTGTTTCAAGATAATGTGAGGAGGAGAGGAGAACTAGGAGGAGAACTGGAAACTTGCATAGACCCATGTCCTCTTGATGCAGCAGCATGCCTCTTGAAAATGGTACCAGCCTTTCCAGTCAGCTGGATATTCTAGCATTCACAGTTCTATTGGCAGAAACATAAATAAGCACTCCCTGATTGTCTCCAGACAAAAGGGGATATAACTAAAAATATTCTTTGATAAGTAATTTGACTGCCTTCTTTCCAGCAGGATAAGGGATATTCTCTTTAGCAGAGTAAGGAATGATCTCTCCAACAGAGCGGAGGGAAAGCAGTATACAGCTCATGCACTGATTTATTTAGAAACAATGAACAATAATAATCATTAGTCAACAGTGGAAACACTTGTAAAGTACTGCATTCCTAAATCAATCAGTCAATCAATCAATCAAATTCTGGTGACAGTGCTGCACACATAAAAAGTGGAAACAATTCCAAAGCACTATTTCTAAATGCTGGGTACCTTCATATGAGGTTTACTAGGCTGGTAATATATATACAAAGAAACCATTACCTTATTTCTGTAAAGTTTCTTGTTTATCCTGCTGAAAGATTTTAGGAAATTCTACTGAAAAAAAAATACCTTAATGATCAAAAGAAAGTATAAATGCTGATTTGCAACTCTATAGTGCTGTGTCAACCACTGTAAGGATTATATGGATGTTTTCGATGAATCATAGCATCATAGAATGTTTGGGTTGAAAGGGACCTTAAACATCATCTAGTTCCAACCCCATCCACAGATTCTCTGGGCAGTCAGTGCCAGTGCCTCACCATTCTCACAGTAAAGAATTAATTCCTAATAACTAAATCTATCCTTTTCCAGTTTAAAGCCATTCCCCCTTGTCCTATCCTTACCCACTGTGTTAAAAGTACCCCTCCAGCTTTCCTGTAGGCCACTTTTAAGTACTGGAATTTGCTCAAAGGTCCTCTGGACCCTTCTGTTCTCCAGGCCAAACAAGCCCAGCTCTCCCAGCCTGTCTGCATAAGAGAGGTGCTCCAGCCCTTTGATCATCTTGGTGGACTTCCTCAGGACTCCAACAGGTCCAAAACTAATAGAAACATTGTATCCAAATCTTTCACTGACTCTATTGCTTTGAAAATTTGTACTAGAAAAAAAGCCTATGGCAAATTATGCTAAGGAGCATGCAAATTTCACAAAATATCATAGACAGATTATGTTAGCCCTTATCATAAGAATAGGGGCATTAAAGTACCTATGTTGGGTACTACGTGCCTTTCCAAGATGGTGTGCCATCTAACAAACCAACCAACTTGACCTTTAAGGACAATAAGTTTTGAAACCTCGCTGTCTGAAAACAAGGCACTGGCAAAGCTCAGCACCAGTAGCTCTGTCAGCGCAACATCTCACTGCATTTTTGGTGCAGTTTAAGAGCATCTGCATTGAAAAGACCATGGGTTAATGTTACAAGATGTGAAAAACCAGAAACTTTCCTGTATTTTCCTGCAGAACAACTTCCCATTTAATCCACCTGTGTGCTCTATAGTACCTATATACATACAGCATGTCTCCCATGCTAATTCTGTTAAGAATCAATATTGGATGATTGTTTCTTTGCTTTAGGCCCTTCTTATGAGAATACCTGACTTATCTGGAATATTACACATGCCCAGCAAGGGATCAGTTAACTATTACTATATTGGGCAATACTGCAATTCACTTTGAATAGTATCTTCTGTTGCAATGAGCCTCAGTGAATCACTTGTGATTATTCATACAGGAATGTGCAAAAGCACAAGTATAAAAACCTGTTCTGTGTTCTCCTGATCATGCAGGGTCAGATGATGTGCAGTTCCAACGTTTTAGCCTTGCTCTGGGAAAACTGCCTAACTTGACCTTTAGGAAGTTGCTGGTTTTGGAATATTCACTGCAAGTAAAAATCACATTTGACTCCCTGTTAAGGCTTGTTTTGTTTGTTTGTTTGTTTTCTTTTTTTGTGGATTGCATCTCCAGACAGAGCAGGTACCCATGCTCACAAAAGCATTGCTGCTAGCTATGATATTCAAATGACTCTCTACTTGTCCAGCATGTGTGAAGGTTACATGTGCAGTCCCCTTGTGCATATGATTTTTCTCAGTGGCATGGTAATTCTGTAATTCGAAGCACTTCTGAAAGGTTTACTTTCCATTTATGTTTTGTTTTGCTTGGATAGGCTTCCAACTGCTTTCTAAAATTGTCTTTTTAAAAGAAATTATGATTACAATTCCTCTACTGAAAATAATTAAGTGATAGCAATTTAGTAATTTTCAGTCTGGGAAATGCCACTGCCAATTAAGATTTGTGTTTTCTTTACTAATATAAATCAGCAGAGTAAAGAGACTGAAATAAGTGATGGCAAGTTCCCCAAATGAGTTGTTTTACTAGCCTGTAATCCTAGTACTAGCTAATATTTGCAAATAATGTTCAGTAAGAAGCAGAAAAAGCTCCATTCTAGTTCATTTTCTACAGTTATTTAAAGTAATGGTTGATAAAAAGCTACACTGCAAAAATATTTGTTTTTTATTTCAGCATCTCAAGAATTAGATCAGGAGAAGGGGCAGGCAGTGAAGATGGTTCAGCAATTAGAACTGTTCTGTTTGCCATGAGTGGCTTCATGCAAAGTGGGACTTAGGTTGCAAAGGCAGGTGAGGACAACTGTAAGACACATTAAAAATGGTGCAAAAAAGGTGAAGTGGAACGACTATTGCAAATTATAAGATTATTAACCAGTGGCCTAAACCCAAAAACCCCAAAGCATTTTCTTCTATCACACAAGACTATCTAAATAAATCCTATATAGCTAATGTTTTATAGTATAACTCAGTTCACAAAATTAGCCACTTTCATCGGTCTGCCAAGAGCTATTAAATATATTGGCTGAATTAAGGACTTCCAGATAAGGATGCTGTAAACCATTTATGTCTAAAAACTACAAGGATATGCCATGGAATCAACTACTCTGTAGTGTCTTGTTTCCAGTACCCTTTTCCCAGGTATCCATTATGAGTCATTGTGGAGACATGATTCTGAGTTAGACTGTTGGTATAACTGAACAGAACAGGGTAAAATTCTGCTGTCACGTCTAGTCCTGCACACTGAAAGTACATCCTTCTTCTAAGGACACAAATTGATCAAAACAACTTAGTCACTTTATATTTTAATACAGTTTCTTTTGCTGCTTTGTCTTGTTCATTAAGATGGACATATTGTTCATCAAAGATCTGATCCAAATCCTTCTGAAGGAACATTTTTTTTTAAATACGTTGATTTAATTCTTTTGTTAAGACCTATTTATGAGACCTACAGAGTTTTAAATTTCCTTCTTGGGATCTGATCTATTGCATCCAAATTGGCCGTTATATTCTCATAAGTAGAGTGTATACGAGTAGTAACTAAACACAAATTTTAAAGTGCAACTTAGCAGGTCTGTAAAATAGAGGGTGTTTTCTCTTATGAAAATATTACAGTGCTGCTGGGAAGTAGATATATAATTTTGTTTTGCCTATAAGCTATTTATAGTATATTTATGTAACCAAAATATTCACAGCAAGAAAAATAAATATGCAATATGTGACATCTGCAAGATACATAGAGTTTTATTACATGTGATTACTACAACTCTAATGCTAAAAAAAAGGAACAATAAAAAAGGGGGGGGAGGAGAAATCGTTGTAATAGTTTCTTTCAGAGAAGACACAAGATCATCATGTGAACTTGTTTACCACAGGAAGCAAATTATTTCAGAACTAAAAATACATAAGTCCTGTAATATTTCTAAATGTAAAGTACAAACTTCTGTGCTTCTTGACAATGTTAACCCATTTTTCTTCATATGCCTCAGAAACCACAGCATTAAGTGCCACATCCTGTGGCAAAGAGAAGCTTGGCACTCAAATGCAGTCTTCTCCTATTTGCGTGCCTCTGTCAAAATGTTTAAAACCAAAATGTTAAGAAGTTAGATTTAGCTGTGTTGCCACACTGAGATGGAACCTGAACAGCCTCATAAAAAATAAAGAAGAAATGCAAGCATACAAGGGAGGATGTGAAGCTACACTCAGATGGTTCAAATTCAGAGTTGGGATTTCATATATTTTCCACTGTCAAAGAAGATTAAAGGAAAAAAATATAAAATCTGCACATCTCCAGATGTTTGCCATCCCTAGCACCAGCTAATACCACTCACTGTGAGACAGCAGTTGTCAGGAACAGCAAACCAAGCTGAGCTTTATTATGCTAGTTCTCAAAGGTGAATTTCCCCTCTCCAGAGCTTTTTGATCACTTTTGATTAGGTGACACAGAAGAGGCTAAGAACCTGTCCTCCCTGTTATCTTAGTTATCCCTGTTCACAAAAATAGCTTTTTGAACATAAACCATTCACTGTATATGTCACTTTTATGCTGTTAAAAGTGTGTTGATAGCGAAGCACACTGAGAATTTAATTAGTTGCCACTACTTCCCAGTCCTGTGAAATTTTGTATCACCAAGTAAAGGCAATGATAACTATGAAACAAAGATTCCACCATCTCACTGCATTTTAGGGCATTTCTCAAGGGTCTTGTGCACTTTAGATTTTCTTTCTTCCCTTTTTTTGACAGACTAGTTTCAAGCTCCATTCCACTTCTGCATCTCTAGTTCTGCAGTTCGTGCTCTTAGTCTTCTCTGTTCCTGTTTATTTATTTGACATGCTTATCTCATTGCTTTGGAAGACTCTGTAAATGCTACGTAATGGCTCATCTAGCTGAAGAAAGCTCTCTTGGTTAACAGCTATTCTACCCATTCTCTCATTAAACATGATCAATGTAGTGGCACAGCAGGGGCTGCTCCCCATGTGTCAAGGCAGAATGATCCAGCTGCAGCGGATGACACATGCTTCTGAGGAAGTAAGCAAAATTACAGAATCATAGAACAGTCCGGGTTGCAAAAGACCTTAAAACTCATCTAGTTCAAACTCCCCTGCTGTGGGCAGAGACACCTTCCACCAGAGCAGGTTGCTCAGGACCCCATCCAACCTGGCCTTGGACTCTTCCAGTGTTGGGACACACACAACTACTCTGGGCAACCTGTTCCAGTGCATCACCACCCTCACAGGGAACAACTTCTTAATATCTAATCTAAATCTACTTTATTTCAGTTTAAAGCCATCCCCCCTTGCCCTATTACTACTTGAATTATAAGAAGTCCTTACATACACTTGCTCTTATAAAAAGCCGGGTTCACTATACTTCTTCACAGCCCAGTGTCGGTTTGCCACCGCTGGGAGTAGCTGGTTCACGCTGGTCAGGAGGGCCCCGGCACCGCCCGGCGGAGCCCTTTGCTGCCACCCCTTCGGAGGCGAGCCCAGCACCGGTAACAGTTTTCAAGGAAGACATAAAGTAAAGCTCCATTCCGCCTCCTTGCGGCCCTGGCTCCCGCCCGTTTCCGACGGGGTGGCGGCGGTTCCCAGCTGCACGACAGTGGGAGCTGTCACCCCAGACCTCCACGCAGCGAAATCGGGAGGCTCTCAGTGTCCGAGCCGACGGAGGGAATATGGTGGAGAAACGCCCTTTCTCACCGCCCGCCGGTGCCAGGCGGAAGGGCCGGGACGCCCTCCCGACCGCTCGCAGGGGGACGGCAGC
>JASSUY010008186.1:0-17355 GCA_032466535.1 Forpus xanthops | reverse complement strand
CCCGTGGCGCAGCTCTAATTCCCGCTCCGCAGCCGCCGCCCCGGCGGCCTCCTCCGCTCCAAACACCCCCCTCACGCCTCCCGGTGCTGCCCCCCCGCCCCGGCGGCGCCGCGCCCTGCTCTCACTGTCCAGGTAGTGCTCCAGGTACATGGCGGTCGCCATCTTGCGACTCGCGCCCCGCCGCCGCTTCCCGCCGCCTCCCGGGCCCGCATGACAAAGGCCGCGGCCACAGCCTCATCCCATATTCATAGCCCGCCAGCCGCCCATTGGCAGCCGGGGACGCTCCTGCTGCATATTCATGAGGGGCGGGCCGTAGGGGGCGGGGTTTCTTTTTCCCCGCCTCCCCAGATGACCTCGGCTCCTCTGTGCCGGGATTGGTCGGGCGCTTGCGGAAGGGGCGGGGCGAGCGGAGCGCGCGCGATGGCGGGCCGGCGGGGCGCGCTGATCGTGCTGGAGGGGGTGGACCGCGCCGGGAAGACCACGCAGTGCCGCCGGCTGGTGGAGGGCCTGCGCGCCGCCGGGCTCCGCGCGGAGCTGCTCCGCTTCCCGGGTATGGGATCTGCTGCCGCCCGCAGGGAGCCGGGACGGGCTGACGGAGTCCCGCTAGGCCGGGCCGCGGAACCCGGGGGGTCATCCGAGGGCTTTGGAGCATATTCCCGCACCGACCTCCTCCTGTCCCTAACGCACATACCCCCAACCGCGAATGGACCCACCTGTGACAAGCAGATAGGCCCCAGACTGACGTGTCTCCCCGGAAGGCAAGAGCAGCTTGGGTCAGCATTTGATCCTTCTCCCTCTTTTTCCTACAGAGAGAACAACGGAGATTGGGCAGCTGATCAGCTCCTACCTGGTGAAGGACAAGAACCTGGAGGACCATGCCATTCACCTGCTCTTCTCTGCCAATCGCTGGGAACATGTGTAAAGATAATGTTTAAGATGTAAAAGAAAATTGCATGGTGTTGAATCCTCACAGGGTTTGAGGTTCCAGTAGGTGTGAGAGCATGATGCTGTTTAGCAAGGGAAGCATGTGTGGAAGTAATGTCTCATAGAATAGTTAAGGTTGGAAAGGACCTTAAGATCATGCAGTTCCAATCCCCCTGCCATGGGCAGGGACACCTCACACTAAACCATGTCACCCAAGGCTCCAAGTTTCAAGAACTCTCACAGCTTTGGATCATATCCCACAGTTTGGTTTTTTGAAATCATCAGATGCAGATATTTGCAGTGCTGTACTGGTGTCAGAATGGGGCAGCTGAGACTGTACTAGCCTGGAAGAGAAATAAACATTTTTTCCTGAATGAAGAGACCTTGCTTTGCAAGGAAGCTCGTGTGAGTGACAGAATAGTTAAGGAATCATGTCCAAACTTGACTTTAGCTGAAGGCTGCATTCAGCTGTAAGCAGCTGCCTGTCCTTTTGGCTCCTGACTCTGTGGAGCTAGGGCAGTCAGTGTTGCAAAAGGTTTTAATTAAGAAAAAAAATAATAAATCTTCGCTGTAGTGGTGGTAGCAAGCAAACTGAGAAGCATAGGGTAGATGAGTGAGCTGAGAGAAGTCATTGTCATGAATAAAGGATGCTCTGACTGAGGCAGAGTGTATCACAAATCTGCTGCACCACATAA
Source organism: Forpus xanthops (assembly GCA_032466535.1). Lineage (NCBI taxonomy): Eukaryota > Metazoa > Chordata > Aves > Psittaciformes > Psittacidae > Forpus > Forpus xanthops. Next base: position 15,736 of record JASSUY010008186.1, on the reverse strand, counting down.
AAAAGAAATTGCCTCATATAATAGTTTGGATTGGAAAGGACCTTAAAGCTCATCCGGTTCCATCCCCTGCCACAGTCAGGGACACCTTCCACTAGACCAGGTTGCTCCAAGCCCTGTCCAGCCTGGCCTTGAACACTGCCAGGGATGGGGCAGCCACAGCTTCTCTTGGCAACCTGTGCCTGGGCCTCAGCACCCTCACAGGGAAGAGTTTCTTCCTCATATCTAATCTTAATCTCCCCTCTGTCAGTTTAAAGCTGCTCCTTCTTGTCCTCTCACTAGAGGCCCTTGTAAAAAGTCCCTCTCCAGATTTCCTGTAAGGCCCTCTTTAGGCTCTGGAAGGTGTTATTTAAATGTGATCAGCATCACAGATAACCCTGACACCAGTGGTGGTCACCATTAATGATGACATACATTAATAGGGAAGTAGCAGCCTCATGAGCTTCCTTTCGTTTGTATCACTGTAAAGGTGTGTAACTGTTTTCTCTCCCACATGGTTTTCAGACCACTGATGAAAGAGAAACTGCATAAGGGGATCACACTTGTAGTTGACAGATACGCCTTTTCTGGAGTGGCCTTCACAAGTGCCAAAGAGGTGAGTGAGACCTGCACTAGCCCCTGCTTCTCTCTGTATTTCATAGAACCACAGAATGGTTTAGGCTGGAAGGGACCTTTTAAAGCTCATCCAGTTCCAACCCTCTGCCATGGGTAGGGACATCTTCCACTAGAACAGGTTGCTCCAAGCCCTGTCCAGCCTGGCCTTGAACACTGCCAGGAATGGGGCAGCCACAGCTCCTCTGGGCAACCTGTGCCAGGACCTCAGCACCCTCACCTCACAGGGAAGAATTTGTTCCTCATGTCTAATCTAAATCTCCCCTCTGACAGCATAAAGCCATTCCCCATTCAGTTCCCCAGTGCTCAGAGCAGCGCTGGAAGCTGCTCTAAGGTGTCCCTGGAGCCTTTTCTTCTCCAGACTGAACAACCCAGCTCTCAGCCTGTCTCCATAGCAGAGGTGCTCCAGCTCCAGGAGCATCTTTGTGGCCTTCTCCGGACTCACTCAAGCAGCTCCATGTCCCTCTTGTTGCCCCTGGAGCTGGACACAGGACTGCAGGGGGTGTCTCACGAGAGCAGAGTAGAGGGGGAGAATTCTCTCCCTTGTTCTCACACGGCTCAGAAAGATCTACCCTGAAGCTGTGCAGTGTATTTGGGAGCAGCTTTCTTTTGGACTGATCACAAGTTTCGCACTGGTAACAGCTGTGTGAAGTCTCAAATATGACTTGGTATTTTGCTCTGTTAGGCTCTGCAGAAGAGATGTTAAATCTTTAGTGCTGTCCAACTTAAATGATCATGACAGGTGCACAGCACCTAGCAAAACCTGGCCTCCCAAATTACCAGGATTGAATTCTCACATGGTAAGCTGGGATATCACCTTTTCAGTTTATAGCCGGTGGTTAGTGCTTCAGGCTGCATTTCCTCTCTTTTTTTGCCTGTGCCATTCCCACCCTCTCTTTAGCTAACCTGTTTTACCTTCTTTGGGTTTCCTTTATCTCAAACTTGGTTGTCTTCTGTTTGGGACAGAACTTCTGCCTGGAGTGGTGCAAACAGCCTGACATTGGACTCCCAAAGCCAGATCTGATTCTGTTTCTTCAGTTAAGCCCAGAAGCAGCAGCAAAACGAGGGAACTTTGGAAGTGAACGTTATGAGAGCAGCTCCTTCCAAGAGAAAGTTTTACAGTCCTTCTATGATCTGATGACGGACAAGACATTAAACTGGAAGGTGAGGAAATAATCCTAACCCCCTGTTGGGGTGGGGGAAGACTTGTTCGGTTATTTTCTGAAAGAGATTTATGGAAATCATTCTCTTAAAGGGAAACTGACTATCCATCTCAAGAGGAATTTTCACTTAAAGCAACACATTTGCGTACAATATCCCAAAGTACACAACTGTCAAACAGATAAATAGCAGAATAGAGGGTGAAGAGGTGTCCCTAAAATAAGTGTAGAAATCCAGTTTCAGTACACATTATAGGTATACTTAGCATTCCTGTCTCTTTGCCCCTCAGTTATAATAATAGACAGACATTGCCAAGGAACCCTCTGAAACATAGCATGAAACCTAGCTTGATTGCACAAATAACTGGACAACATTGTGTAAGCACAAAGGTGTGATGCTGGCTATGCTACCATTTAATCAATAAAGTCTATTTATTGGTATCCCCCTCAGCTGCTCTTCCTCAGCAGTGTTGCATGGGCCAGCATTGCAGAAGTCACTGCGATAAACATGCACATCTCTACATCTCTTCACCAAAGCCTTTCCATACCTCAGTCACCCCCTCAACTGCATGGGAGTGGTGCTTGCTGGTCTTGAAATGTCAGCCTGGGAACACCAGCATCATGTTCTCAGGCTGACAGCTTTCTCAGCTCTACCACCTTTACTGCCTTTAGCTTGCAGTAGTTAAAAACCAGCAAATCTGAAACCAGGACATCACATGATGGATTTTTAGAGGTTCCTACTATCGTGGGTGGATGTTTCTCTGGGACTTCAGTACAGGATGAAGAATGTTTACCTGCTTTTATGTCCCATGTCTCAAAGACTGTCAGCAAACAAAATGCAGCCGCAGCAGTTTCTTTTGTTTCCCATCATCCGTCCCCACATCTACTTCTTACATGCTTATTTCTAAATAAAATAGATTTTTCCAATTCCACTCCAGAGACTGTATTAAACAGGATGTGTAATTAACTCACTGCTGCTGAATAGTATCAGCACTGAGCAATGGAGGGAGCAGACAGTAGCAAGGTGAGTTTTTCTTACTTGATACCATTAACTGAAGAACATGTTTCTGTATTTTTTGTCTTGGAAACAGGTAATGGATGCTTCAAAGAGCATAGAAGACTTACACAGAGAAATCAAGTCCATTGCAGAGAAAATCATGCAGGAAGTTCAGAATAAACCTTTGGAAGAACTCTGGAAATAAAACTTTATACAGTTATTCTTTTAGACCTAAGGGAAAACTTAGATCCTCTGATTGGTTCACTCCCCTACATCACCTTCCAGTAACTACAGCTTTGGTCTCATGTATTCTGAGTCCAGCATGGTGCTGATGTCCTTGTGATTGTGTCTACTCCTCCCCTTCGTCCTGCATAGTCCCTTCTATATTTTATACATGAACATGCAAGAAGTATGTAACAAATTCCTTGTAAACCCCTTTCTACCTCAAACAAGAGCTCTGGTTCTAGCTCCAGTCATGTCATGCAGACGGGTGTATGGGGCCCAGGGCTGCCCCTGGACAGACAGCAGCAATAGGTAGGCAGCAGCCATCTGTTTCGGGGAACTGTCATGTTTCAGTTTCTTCTGCCTCCCTAGTACATGCATCCTCAGTGCTTGTAGAGGACTTCCTAATAAATTACTCTTTAAAACATCTTGCACAGAGCATTTTTTTTTCCCCAGAATGATAATTTATCTTCTAGAGGGATGTATAGGAAGTGAAGGTGCTGCATTTCAGACACAGGGAGTAATTTGCTAGAACTGTGGAATGGAGAGATGAACTCAGGTCTGCTCTCCAGCTTTTCAGTGAGAGCAATACAGGAACTGAACTGCTATGAGCAGGTAGGAGTTTGAAATTTATGTATTAGCTCATAGCAAGGCCAGTTTGAAGGGTGAGTGGCCTATAAATTACTTTAGACTGGTCAAGTTACTCCTGCGGCCAAGCTCAAGAAAAGTCACTTGTGACTCCTACAGTGTAATTTAAACAGCCTGGCATAGGCTGCCACACCAGAGCAACTGTGAATTCATCTATGTCATCAGTAATAACCAGCAAACTACTGTAAACTGGAATGTTAAAACATCTGAAAGGTGCAGATATGGTGGCGGAATTACTATGGAAATGTTTTTTTCCTTTCTGCTAGCATGTCTGCAGGTGCTTACCCCTCTGGAGTAGGAATATGAACTTGACAATCCCAATAGGTAATGTCACCCCTTCAGTTTCCCTTTCATTGCCCTAATAGTGTAAACCCAAGTAATTCTGACAGCATTCCCAACCCCACTGCAGGGTTACTAGATACCACCCGCCACCACCTTCATGGCATCTGCTAAAACATTAGGACAGGCAAAGAGTTTAGATCTGTTTATTCAGATACAAATTGAAAGCAGATGGAGCACAGCCCCATTTCCTCTGCTGCCTTTTCCCCTAACTACAAGAGAGGAAAGAAGCAGGCAGGAAGCAGCAAATAATAATTTAGTGACAAGAAGCATTGTGGTTCCCAGTTCAAACCTCTGCATTTGGATAACACAGGAACAGTTAGAGAGCATCAGTATATCAGTGACAGGAGATTTCTAGCCAGCTGGCACCAGCCTTGGGTACAAAAGCATCAACTGACAGGTTCCATCCTAAATGTAGAAAACAAAGTCTTGTAAACAGGTCTGCAATCTGCAGCATGCATTAAGGAAACTACTTCAGCAACTTCTGTTGCAGTTTGCACTAAGACCGCTCTCCTCCACTCTTTAACCTTTCTCCAAATTCTGTGAGAAAAAGGTCCCCAGGCAGAGCTATCATCTTAAAGTAGCTAAAATTTTCAGCATAATTTGACCTTCTCAAGGCATTCTGTCTTTACTGCCCTCTTGGGATGATGACTTGAAAAGGGCTTCTCTGGGTCAGCTCCTACAGTACCTTTGTGCGTACTCTGCAGGGCGGTGAAGCTGGCAGAAAACAAAAAGGTACCCACACACCTAGGAAGCCTACTTGACTTTCAGGCCTCTCTTCTGATTTGGAAAGGGAATGTCTTACAGGAGTAGCTGGAGGAACTACAACCCACTGAGGACACCTTGAGGAATTCTATAGCTCACATTTTTGGTACCAACAGGATTAATTCCCTTGGGATGCTGGCATAAGCTGGCACATGACTGGCAGATCTCAGTTGTCCTGTTTTGCCTCTCCCAGCTGTGGACTGTTATTTTTCTGGGAGTAGGGAATCCAATTCTCTGCTTGAAGCAATTTTCCTGAAGATGCTTTCTGTACAGATTAATCCATTGTAAAACCACAATGTTTTATTGACTTACAGAGCAGGAACACACATTTTCTATTCTCCTTCCACTCTTTCTGCTGTTATTTAAACTGAGATAGAGATGTTCCTCCCCAGCAGCATGGGTCTGCTCCACACTTTCCCAGACAGCCTTTTGCTTATTCAGTTACCAGTCACTTGTAAATTCCCTCAACTTCCTTTTCATAGCATGTGAGGAGGGACACTAAATCTAGGAGGAAGTGCTGCGTACTGCAAAGCACGAACAGTTGTACTGTAAGAAGCCTGGCCACCTGCACTCCAAGGGCTTCACAGCTGTGTTGTCTGTTGTTCACTTGTGAGCTGCAGTCCAAGTTGGCCAGTGAGAAGACAAGCTGCTAAAAGAATTAACTCTACATTTTACCTGCTGAATGACGAGTGGCTCTACTTAACCTTCAGAGTCCCCATGTAAGGATTAACGATTTCTGTGCCTCCCCCAGAAGGCCATCTGACCTGCTGATGTAACAGATACGTCTGTGAACTCCTAAGCACCACTGCATCCACTTCCAGCCACTGTTTTCTACTGAGAAATTCTGACTCCAGACAGTAAAGGCTGTGTCACTTGATTCTTCATCTGTGCTCCACTCAGAGGCTGCACAGAATGCCAGGATGGACAAGAGGTGGGGATGGCAGCAAGCACCTATGAAAACCGGCAGCCCCAGGCTCTCGAAGGAGCTTCCCTCCCCCCCTTCTCCCCACACATAACACAAATTTGCAGAGTCAGTTTCCTGTTTGTTTTCAAAGGGATAGAATTTCGAAGTCTTCATCTTCTGAGTCAAAAAACCTTTCCAATCTGTCAGCATCAGAAGAGTCTGGAAAAGAAAAAGAAAGCACTAGATCCACGGGATGGACTGACTGCTCAGCACCAGTGAGATCAGCTGAAGAGAAGAATACGAGTATTAAGTGCCTGCAAGTTCCAAAAGACTTGACATACCCCAATGAAGGCTCTAAGAGGGATGAGGATGTCAGCAGCATGGAAAAATGCACTGGAGAGAACTATATGGTGCCCAGAAGGTGCGCCACATTTCACAGATCCCAAAAGCAGCCCTGATGCAGCACAACTCTGTGCTGCGACTGTTTTGTATAACCTTCCTGTGCAGCAGCGCTGTACTAGCAGGAGACAGTTCTGCCTCAAGAGGCCCCAAACAGGAGAACTTGCCCAAGGTCTGTACTAACAGCCATAAAGATTTCTGGCCCAATTAAGTGATATGGGAACATTCCCCGCCCCCCATGTATCAGAGACTTGTTCTATGGTATAGCTGCCTTTGATCCAACTACTGGGGAATGTAAATACACAACAAGCACTCTCGGAAGTAAGAAGTACAGTCCATTTTGTGAGGAAAGATAATGTATTTAATCCCTCCTGTCCACCCTTCCAACTCTATGGTGAGGAAAGAGCACATACCTATAGGGGAAGTAACTTTATCATAAGGGAAATGCAGGTGAATGTACAGGTAAGCTGGGGAAGTAAAGGAGAAACCTACTCAGGCTTCATGAAAGCACTTACTAGAAGAACAGCCACCCAAAACCTAAACTGCAATAACTGATGGCTGGGGACAGAGAACTGCAAAGCTGAACACTACCCCCAAACATGTCGTAACAAGCTTTCATTCCCACAGTAGAGTGCTCAAAACCAGTGATACAAGGCACTTGCATAGATTGCAGTGCCCACAAGTGCTGTCAGCACAACTTCCAGAGGTGCTCCTCAGAGGAGTGGCTCTCATCATTCAAATAGCACAGCAGAGAACCCAAGTGGCAGGGGAAAGTAAGGACACAGGGCTGGATAATCAAGGAAGTACAATTATTCCTTCTAATGAGGGGTAGGACTGTTGAGAAACAGAATGGCCACAGCAGATGTGAAAGGCTCTGCAAGGTAGGGAAGGGGGAGAAAGATAAGTAGTCCATCACAAAAGCATTTTTAAGAGTAAGAAAGGCAGCAATTAGGGAGACTTTAGTAGACGTAAGGATCACTTGATGGAGGCAATCAAGTATTCTGACAGAAAGGACAGTGAGATAAGGCAGGCTTTTCAAGTTCATGCTAAGGAGAGATAGCAAGTAAGCACAGGGCAAAGGATGCAAGTTAACAGGACACAGCCCAATGCCTGGTGACAGGGTAGGTTTGTCTATGCATACTTATTGCTCTTGGCAGAAGCTGTCAATGGCTTTTTATCTCCTACATTTGTGCATGTTATTAACACGATAAACAGAGCCTGACAGCCACGATACTGCCCAGCGCTTGTTCCCTTTTGCGATGGTGGTAGTACATTCACAGGGAATGAGTGACTTACACTGGAACCGAGTCTGACCAGCCCTGTCTGACCATTTTCATTACCTAGAAACTCAGTTCTCAGCCTCTTCAATTGACCCTTTTGATTCCTCCAAGCATCCCTTTACAAATCATAAATTCACGTTGTTGTGATAGCTTATGAACTTGTTTTAATTTCCCTCAGTCACCATTCTCATTCACACGCTCATCCTAAAAATCGTCCTGAGATACCACAGGATCCACGAAACACCAGCTGAAAGTGTTTCACAAAGAAACAAGGTCAACTGACCCAAGAGCTCCATGTGGAACAAGAACATACTAGAAGTCACCATGCAATTCCACACAATTTCCAGCAAATCAAAGGGACCACCTCACCCTCCATTCTGCTCCCCTGCATGGCCTCACCTGGTGTGAGATTCAGGACATCAGGGGTGGAGAAATGCGAGGGCTGGCGTTCAACCAGTTCAAACATTGGCAGCGCTCCTCTTACAAGGGACAGCTGTGGAGAAAGAGCAGAGCCATAAGAACCAACAGCTCTGTACACACGGTGCCCTGGGTCTTTAATGGGTAACAACAATTTGTTGGCACTTCATTGCAGCTGAAAAAAACATTTTTCAGACCTTTGATTCACATCATCAACAGCATTTCATAAGCTATGCTCTTCTTGGTACTTTAATAAACCAAGTGGGATGATGCTACAGAGAACATGACCTCTGTGCAGCAGTTTGGAAACAAGACAATAACTTACATTCCTTTGTTCCTTTCTTGGTGATATAAACACAAACCTTTCTGATTTGCTGGCACCAATTGTTAAAGTCCTCCTCTGTGTTGCAAAAAAAGCCCTAGAAAAAAAAAGGAAGAAAGAGGAAAATTTATTGTTACAACACTCAATGCCTTACTTTTAAACTGTGGCTTACAATGCCCCAGTAAACTGAATGCTCCCCATATGCTTGATGTGACAGGACTGTCCAAGTGCTGGAATCATCAGTGTAATGACCTGCTCTATTGCAGAGAGAAAACTGGGCAGAAACAACCCACATGGAAACAAAGGGCAGTGGAAGGCACTGCAGGTTTAATAGAAAACAAGCCAACAGAAAACTGAATCATAATATGGATTCAGGAATGGATTTGGATCTTCTCAAAGGCAGGAATCAAAGCCTGAACTAAACCTGAGAGACAGACAACTACCCCATGAGGAATGGTATTTAATTGCTATGCAAGGGGAACTTCCCAGGACCAAAGTGCTTTCTTCTTGAGGAGCTTCTTTACCACCATTACTGAAACCAACAGCAGCACTTGCTGAGAGCACAGCATGCCTGGAGAATACCCAACCCACCACCACTGCCTTTGCTAGTTCCCTAGTAAAGGGATGGTTATGGAACAAAGGGATCACAATACTATTCCTCTGGGTAACTGGAAACAAAGAGTAGGAACGCACCACTGCGATGGAGGGGTCAAGCTCAGCAATGCTCATTCTGCAGGGAGGGTGTTGGCAGTGGAAGCTTTCATCAGGGAGACAGCCACTGTCATTGGGCTCCACTGCAGGCTGTGTAGTGTGGGGATCCAGGTATATGAGTTCCTCACCTGGACAGACAGGTAAGGAGACATCAATAGGAAGAACCACAATGGAAGCTGCTCTTCTGAGAGGCAAATGGTGAGACAGAAATAGCAGGAAGAGCAATGACAGAGCCAGCTCTCGTAACACCGTAGCAGAACCCACATTCTAGGGACAACTTGCTTTCACCCACTTTCCCAAATGATTCTCATCCAGGCAAAGAACCAGTTGCCAGCAAAACACAGTGGTCACTCCATAGCAACACCCTAGGAACGAGGCACAGGCACTAGCTGGATACTGGTCCTTCACATGCTTTCCAGGGAGCTGTGTGAGCTCAAACAGGCCCCAGAAATCCAAAGCACAACCAGCTTGAGGTTTCAGGCAGAGACAGAAAATCAGAGGGAAGGAGAAGAGTAAAACAGTAAGTTTGTAGAGTTTCAGGAAGTGGACAACTAAAGGACAAGTCAAATGCAGTCAAGCCCCTAAAGGGAGGTCAGCCCTGCACAGAGGTAGAAGTGTCTATGCACACCTCTCTACAGACAGGATTTAGCATTACACAGTGAAACTTTATGGCTCGTACTATAGCTGCTTTTCAAAGCCACATCACTTGGGTCCTCACAAAGAGTTTCAATCCACAGCAGACTTCCACACAGGAAAGAACTACCCTGCAGCATGCACAACAGACCAAGCAGGGGAGCTATCCCACTCTACAAGCATTTTTTCAGCTGAGGGGAGATGCTTGGAAAGCCTTTGCAGTACTCTGGGCACTCACCTACATAGCCAATGAAGTAGTGAGCACTGTTTGGTTTCCCTCCGATCACTCCCAGCGACTGGGGCATCATGAAGCAGTGCTGGAAAAGCAATACAGAAAACACAGAGCTGACAGACAGTGAGACAGTAGGTGGCAACAAAGGCAAACAGCCAAAAATGCAATGGAAAAGAAAGACGGGAACACTGAAAATCAGCAACTTCAGCAGCAGGAACAGCTATTTCCAGAGAGAAGCTCCATGAGGAAGGCTGCAAAACAGGACCTTCAAGGAACACAGAAGCAGATCAAAACCACGTGTAACTGCTGACAGGAACATACAGGTGCACCAGATGGAAGAAGCAGCACTACTCCAGGACTTGGTCTGAACAAGTCTTGACTCTGCTGCAGACAGAGGCAAGATTCCCTGGAGCTCTAATCAGGCAGCAATAGTGCGCCCTTGGGATGGAATATCACTCAGGAAACAGTTTAAGTTCCTTATCCAGCTGTAGTACCCAGGCACCTTAATTATCAAGTTAAGGACAGGTAATGTCAACATGAATTTGGAGCTCTCTTACCAGTGCAACTCAGAGTTTGCTAGTGTTTGGACAGCAAGACAATGGGCACCCTGCCTTGTGCATGTACTCTGCACACCCTAAATCCTGCAGCCTTCTGATATTCCAACATACAACCATCTGCCAGCTTCTAGCCTCAGTCTGCAGGACAAGTTCCAGCATCACAGGGAATCTGAAACACTACATTCATTAATGCTTCGATTGCCACCAAGCACAGTACCGTAATGCAGAACTAATGTTCCGCAAACAAGGTCTGTGATTAAGTTGTGAAGATCCTCAAAACCAAACTAACCCAAAGCAAAATAAACAAAAGAAAAACCCCAACCCCTCATCCCCCACAATTTTTCTAACCATAGCCTGCAAGAACCCACACAAGTGACCTCTGACAAGGATTGTCTCTAAAGGCATTATTTTTTGGAAAATAGAACAATTACTTCTGAGTATTTTTTGCTCCAAAACCAAATTTTAGAAATTAGTTAATGCACAATAGGGTCCTTAAGCACCATAACGCCAGTAATTGAGCTCCAGATCCCCTACCTTCAGTGTTTCAATATAGGCTTCATTGATCTCTGTGAGCCCAAGGCGGAGAGGTATCAGCAGCACCAATGGTTTCCACAGTGAAAGCCTATCTCTAACCCCTGCTTCCTCTGGGTACCCATTGTAGAGTACGTCTGACTCCACAGCAGGACATGCTGCAGCTCCAGCACACGGTAAGTTGGACTGGCACAACCGCCCTATGGAAAGGGAACATGAGCAGAAAGCATCAGAAATAACCTCAATTTCTGGACCTTGAGTAATTCTATTCAAGCTCTTATCAATAACTGCTATTTAACTAAAAGCCTGCTTTACTGAAAAAAAAAAAAAAAAGGAGCTTAAAGGGGTGCAGTGCTGGGATCAGGTGATGTATGTGCTCCCTGCAGGGCTTCTGGCAGGGCTCAGCAGTAAGATAATGGCAAAGCATATTGTACTCACAGCCACCATCTGGTGGGCTGTTAAAAGGCAAATTCTTCCAGCAGGTGAGCAGCTAAGCAACAATCTCTGGCAACAAGGTTGAATGAGATGATCAGGAGGTCAGGCCAGAGACCTGAGTTCAGGAAGTGTGTAGGCAGGAAGAGAAAACCAGAAGTGTTCAACTCCAGAGGAGTTTGTGGCTGGTACGAAGACAGCTGAACCACATGAGCAAAGTGTTATGGCTGAAATACTCAATGAGTGCTGTCACAAGACACACAGTGTCTGTTCAGAGTAGTTGTGATTTTCCTGAAGCTCAGTAAAGCCTTCACAAATTTTACTGGGGGTCATTTAGAAGCTACTTTAGAGACCTGAAGCAGGATGATCATTAAGCTCTGCAATTTCAACACAAGTTTTGCAGTAAGATATGGGGCAGTAGAACTCTTCAGGGCACACACGTAACATCAGTGCTATGCATCCTCATTCTACAGGCTTGACAAACACACAGTCAGGCTGTAATGCAACCAGATTATGTAAATTGTGGTGCAGAAACAGCTCCAAGCCTACCTGTCTCACTGACCAAGTTCATTACTTGCTGGGTGTGTGAAGGAAAAAAACAGACCCCAAAGAAACCCACAGCACTTTAATCATGAAGCCAAGGCAATTAGACAGAATGCCAGAGGCTCGTTTAATTTATTTCTGGGCTAAGCTGAATTCCAGGACACTAACAGGTGGGACACAATGTAAACACCTTCATCAACAGCCATCTCAGCAGGGTGTTTCCTCATATGAAGAGCTTCAAACCCAGCTGAACAAGGAGAATATTACACCCAAGGTTAGAAGGAATAGGATTTTGATCTAACACCTCAGTATGAGAGAGAACCCGCACTGAAGAGTTTGCAGTTTCTCTCCGTTTTGTTCCTCAGGCAGGGACAAGGTGTATGTATCCATCTCTCATGCACAGACCTAGTTACCAAAGGTCCTGAGAAAACAAAGTCATTATTTGTAGTGATTTATCCCGTTAAAGCAGTAAAGGTCATGGGATTTTCTGTCGCAGTAGCCTGCCTGTTTTGATAATCTGAAATCAGCTGCCAAGCCAAAGCTGCTGCTGAATAGGGTGTCACTGCGGGTCTCTTCATCAGGCAAAGCAACTGTCAGTTCTGCACTGTGATATGAACAGATTTCACCCAAGTTTAAGCAGTAGAGAGCTCAGCACAGACTAAGTTCACCTTGCTTCTTTGACATGCCTTGCAGTGCTATGGTGCCACAGCACAGCAGAACCTGCCTAAAGCTTCCCAGCTGGATGCAAACCATTTACTGCAAACATATTGCAACAGGTATGACACATCTCTTCTGCTGCTGCTGGCAGGTACTGGTTTTACTTTCTTGGTTTCTCACCACCTTTGTTATACACAGAATCTTCCAATGCCCAACACTAAGAGCTCCTTCCTAATACAACAGACTTGACTCAGAAGGGATAAAGGAGAATGTGGAAAAAGGCATTTCCTATGAACTTCAGGGTGGACAGTATTAGTGACCCAATTGAGCAGAGATATGAAACAGCATTACCTTCTGAATGCTTCACTGTCAACAGATGTGTGGGCACAAGGTATCTACAGACATAGAACATATCAGAAGCACTTATACAGTAACTTTCAGGCCCTGAATGGTACATTATGATTCACAAGTGAGGAAAATAAACAAACACCCCCTGGACGTTACAATCTGTATGGACACATCACTTGAAGCGGTATCAGTGCTGAACAGTCAGTGTCACACAGACAAGAGCTTGCAGTGTACCCAAGGCTAAAACTGAAGCATGCTGGCTGCAAGAAGTTATGTTTTTAGGCTTAAGATTAAGATAAATCCAGTTTCTGTCTTCATGCTGGCCTTTAAGCCAAGGTCATTAGCACACAACTGCAGAGGACTGTATGTTCCTAAGGCTAGATAGGCACTTCTCAGTCAGATCCTGCATTTCTTGGCGTCTCAGTTGAGACTACCTGATATGAGATGTGACTTCACACAGTGACTCTCCTGCACCCTAGGGACTAATTGCCTGAAAATTTATTTTGGCTCCATAGCAGATGAAGTCAGCCTAAACAATGCCTGCCCTGATCTTGCCTATAACCTTGCACCAGCTCCAGCGCTCACCAGACTGTTCTAGATGCCATTTCAGAACACTAACACAGCAGAAAACACTGCATGGGTTTGTACTGTGTAAGTGCACTGACCCACAAGTTAGTCCACAGCAAGCAAAGAGAAGGCTTGTGTGGCCAGCACCATGCAGGACTGCAACAACCAGCAATGCAGGGGTTCAGCTTCCATTACTGTGGCACTGCAACCTAGCAAGCATGCTAGGGATGAACACATTGTACGGTTGTTCTACCTTCAGAGCCTTCCTACTGTCAGGATTCAATAAAAAAGAAGGGGGGTGGGAAGGGGGCAGGAAACAACTAGTGATCACTCCTAAAAAGACAATGAGAGATGCACTACAGGGATAGATACTCTTCTCTTCCCCTCCCCTGCCTCCCCAATGTCTTTCACTTTTGTCTTCAGCGACTTGTTCCAGTTTTCTTACTCTGCCCAATAGCAAAAACATTCCTACCCCATTATAATGAGAGAGGAAGCAGCCACTCACTGCCCAATAGCAAAACTATTCTTACCCCATTATAATGGGAGAGGAAGCAGCCACTCACTGCTTGCCACCTGTGGCCACAAACAAGTTTGATGCTACCTTCCAAGAACCTCCCACCTTGCTGATCAGAAGGTCAGCAGACCTCCTCTCCAGATCCAGAGACCGCAGTGCCAAAGCAGAGGCTTTATGAGACGAAGCAAAAGTCAAACAAGGGACTTCCTTGCCCTAGAACAGCAAATCTTGGATGGTCTTAGCAAGCTTGGCCACAGATTTAAGACGACCATGTACCCAACACTTCTTGTGTTGCATTATCTGCTCCCCATTTTTATTTCTGTTTATTGCAGCTACTTTCAGCTTCTTGTTGCCAGAGGATATACCACATCCCACCTCCATGTGACACTTACGGATTTCTTCCATCACTACTGTGTTGTCCATGGCTATATGTACTGCCAGTGAACTCCATGTATCAAAAGCTGCAAGTTTTCTACAGGAAAATTAGAACAAAAAGTTATCAGGGATTAGTTGCAAGACAAAGATGGTGTATCAGAGAGGAGAAACTGGATGAGGAGAGACTGGCTTTTATCAATTATGCTGTAAAGTATGCTTTTCTACAAGTATCAGACTTGTAGGCTTCACTGCCCCTAGTTATTATGGCTAGAAGGATAAAAAAATTGCAAATGGGACTGCAAATGGGACCACACCTGGGAAATTGTCCCTCAATAACTGATGAGCACAAGAGCCCTGACACAACCTCCATCTTGAATCCCATAACTTCTAGCTACCAGAAAGTGAAACAGCGTGAAAGTAAATAATAATAAATGAAAAAGAGAAATAACTTTGACTTTCTGTACACATCTTCTAATCACCAGTACCAGATCCTGAGCTAATCTGGCATATGATCTGATCTGGGAAAGTTGCTTTTAGGCAATCCTAAACCTATTCCAGAGAACAGGTTAGGATTGCTCATCTAATCGATGTGAAGGAAGAATAGTGACAGCAGGGAAAATATTACTAAAGGCAGTCCATGCTCTAGCACTACTCTGATCCTCTGCCTGTCACCACGGAACCCAGGTAGCAAAAACTAATGCTTTCTTTTGCTAATGCATTAGTGACTTGATGGCTCACTGAAGCTTTATGATAATGACACTGTTGTCAGGTCATCAGAGATCCAAATGACAGCAATGATCATCTACTCTGAAACTTGCTTTTGGTCTGCTGCAGAGTACTGTACTTCTCAGATATGGAGAGACATTTCTGTGGGTTGTTCTCAACTTGAAACCTGTTTCGTCTCACATCCTGCCAGCATATGAATGACAGAAGGGCTCTTTCCAAGTTCTTGCCCAAGCAAGTCAATAAGGTCAAGCAGGTTGCTGGTTTAACATCATTAAAACATACAGTTGCCCTTCAGTCCATGGGCAAAAATCTGTAAGCTACGAAGATAGAAATCAAATGACCCCACTGCATGCTTCAAAAGATATAAAGGAAAAATGCAGCACTTACTTGAGCACTTGTGCAACTGTGTTTGGTCCATACCACTGACCTATGGATTTTCCCTCTCCAACTCCCATCTGGGCTGCATCACAAGAAAAGAAATAATTAGCAAATAATGTCATCTATACTGTTTCCCTTCCTAATCAACTTGTATTTAATGGGAAAGAAATCTTACTTAGAAACATTATTGAGTCAGCAGAATCTAGCCATTCATCTACTCTATCATAGCATCACAGAATGGTTAGGGTTGCAAAGGACTTCTCGTGGGGTATCTTAATGTAGATGGAATTAAAAAGGATGTCCTGAAGGGCTATAAAGAAAATCTTTTCCCCAAAATGCAGTAACACGTAAGTTCAAAAAGGCAATATTACCTCAGAAGAAACATCAGACCACCCCTTGTCATGGGTTCAGCAGCAGCAGTCATTTTTCTTTAAGCAGTAGCTGGTGTAGCACTGTGTTTTGGATTTTCA